>JAHKBH010003610.1:0-26476 GCA_019049505.1 Pachyrhynchus sulphureomaculatus
TTTTTTGGAAAAAGACGAGAGAAAAAACAAAGATTTTCTATTGGCAATAACTTATATCAGGTCAAAAAATTCTTTAGAAAGAGACATAGTTTATTGCATTTGGTATATATGGACGATATGGACACTTGCTTTTTCCTGAAGCTATTTAAAAAACAAGGAGTCTCATAGTGTATTGTTATTTTAATCAATAAAGCTTTTAAAAATTATCGAATACAGTTGTTCATTCAGGTTATTATTTATAAGTAAGGACACCCAAATATGCAAAGCGCATATATTGCATATTATATGCATTTTTCTAAATATTGCATAAATGCTTTTAAAAATAGCATATATGTGCATATTTTTGAAGGAATTTATAATAATGTAGGTCTTTGGCAGGCGTTTTCATTCATTTTTCGGAATAAGGGTCAATGTTTAGGCCGCCGCCGCCGCGCCGGTGGTTTTCCCCAAATAAATTTTATTATTTTATGGTCAGTAAAAACCAGTCAGTAAACCCCAGACGGTCATCAGAGCATACTTGTATTATTAATTTATTAGATTTCATTTTTGGTTGAGCTTTTAAAGTGGTTACGTCAATTTGTGCTTTTGATCTTGTGAGTCGTATTTTTACGGAGATAAAACAACACTTTCCTTTCTTAAAACAAATTATAGCTTTGTTTCTAAAACCATAACTCAAATGGAGGAATCTATTTTGCCATTAACCCGAAGTGTTCAACTAATAAAAAAATGCGAGGTCGCTTTTGAAAATGTCGCAGGTAAAATTGGGAGCAAAATTTTTCAAAAAATTTCGGAATGTTATGGAAAAAAATAGTGGGTTTCAATTTGTCAGCAAGTAGCTAATGTTTTAAAGGGGGATTTTACTGATTCCATTGATTTAGATCCTATGCTATTAAATAATTTTTAAAACGCCCCTTTTACATCAGTCGATGTGGAAACGAGTTTCTCAATTTATAAATTTTTTATACAACGATAGAAGACAAAACTTTTTAATGGAGAATTTTGAGAAACATTTAGTAGTTTTATTGTTTTTATAAACTAACGGCGACCCTGTCTTTTGCAATATTTAAATATTTCCGCTTACTTAGTTGCATCGCCCTGTATGTATCAAATTTAAAATGTATGTCTATTTCAATTTTTTTTACTGCATATTTACAACATGTATGTACATACGAGGCTGGTTTGAAAAGTCCGTGCAAAAATAAAAACTACTTATGTGTTTGGGGTAAACCTTTTTTATTTTTCGACATAGTCTCCTTTTAGGCTTATACACTTCGTCCAACGATGTTCTAGTTTGTTGATCCCTTCCGAATAATAGGATTTGTCCAAGTCTGCAAAATATCCATTAGTGTCTGCAATCGCCTCCTCGTTTGAATAAAATCTTTGTCCCGCCAGCCATTTCTTCAAATCAGGGAACAAATAGTAGTCCGAGGGAGCCAAGTCTGGAGAATAGGGGGGATGTGAAACGAGTTGAAATCCTATTTCCATTAATTTTCGAACCACAACTGCTGAGGTGTGTGCTGGTACGTTGTCGTGATGGAAAAGGACTTTCTTGTGGGCCAATCGCGGGCGTTTTTCTTTCAGCTCGGTTTTCAAACGGTCCAATAACGATGAATAATATTCACCTGTAATAGTTTTGAAAAAAAAACCCTTTTCCAGATAGTCGATGAGGATTATCCCTTGCGAATCCCAAAAGACAGTCGCCATAACCTTTCCGGCCGAAGGAACGCGCTTCGCCTTTTTTGGTGCAGATTCCCCCTTGGTAACCCATTGTTTAGATTGTTGTTTGGTCTCAGGAGTGTAGTAATGTATCCATGTTTCATCCACAGTGACGAAACGACGCTTAAAGTCCTCCGGATTCTTCTGGAACAGCTGCAAACCATCCTTGCAACACTTCACACGATTCCGTTTTTGGTCAAGCGTGAGCAATCGCGGCACGCATCTTGCGGATAGCTTTCTCATGTCCAAATGTTTATGCAAAATATATGTACCCCGTTCAGTCGAGATGCCCACAGCACTAGCAATCTCACGCACCTTAACTCTTCTGTCATCCATCACCATATCATGGATTTGAGCAATGATTTCTGGAGTCGTAACCTCCACAGCCGTCCAGAACGTTCAGCGTCACTTGTGCCCATATGGCCAGTCCGAAAATTTTTGAAACCACTTATAAACTGTTCTAATCGAAGGTGCAGAGTCACCATAATGTTTATCAAGCTTTCTCTTTAGTCTCCTGAGGCGTTTTTGCCTTTCATAAAGTAATGTTTAATCACCACACGAAATTCTTTTTCGTCCATTTCTTGAAAATCACTCGACTTCCTTGATTCACACGAATGCCAAACACAAAGAAATAGACCAATATGGCTGAAACTTGGTGTGCGTTCATTCAAGAGATGCTACTAATTAAACATGACTTCGATACGCGCCGGTGGTGCCATCTCTCGGACTTTGCAACGGACTTTTCAAACCAGCCTCGTATTTTGAGAAAATTATTTACATATTTATGCGCATATTTTTTCATTGCATATTTGGGTTTCCTTATTTATAAGGTTATAATACAGTAATATACTACACTTTTTTAACAATATTTTGACCAGTTTTTTTTTTTTTAAGAGAAACAAAATATTTTTAAAATCGTTTTAAATGGTTGCCCTGAAATGAGAAGCTCTATATCTGGGAGATTAAAGTGAAAACTATATTTTATTGCTATTGCTATTGTCGTATCGTCTCCTTTTTACGCATTTGTACAGGATCGCTTTCACTTTATTAACATCTTTTTACAGTTCATATAAAACTTTTAAAGGCTGTCGAGTTCGAAAAGTGATATATTGCAGGACAGTACTGCCACAAAACTGCTAATTTTTGGACATGGTAGGAGAAAAATTTGTCAGCATTCTTATGTATTAATGTAAAGTAAAATTAAATAAATAATTTGCGAATTTGTATTAGAGACAAGAAATATTCCTTAAGGCCTGGCCTACTATTCCTTTGTGAAACCGGGCAAAAAAATTATATTTTCTGCACCGTATTAGATTATTTTCCAGAGAAAAAAAATGACTTAATATAATAATAAGCCTAGCTACTAAGAAACATCATAAAATCGAATTTGGTACATATCACAAGATATTTAGATTCTTAAAAAAAATTTCAGACGCAACATATTCCGTACCTAAATAACTTCATAGCTATCGTTAAAAAGTATTTCCCACACTTGTAGCGTATATAAAGTGTACTCCTATTGCCAGAGAGAATTTTAAAATGACATAAGTCAATTATTAATTATTAGGTACTACTATTTTATTAGAAAACAGTTCTTAATTGTACATGTGTACAATGAGAGACAAGCAGTTATACAGAGGAGGTGCACGCTGACCTGTCTCTGTTAGCTAGACACCTGGGAGAGGCATTATAATTCTAAACAACTGTAATGCTTGTACTAACGAATTTTTAACCTATACCTTAACCCCTAGAAAATCGACTTAATTAGTACATTTTATGTCTAAAGCCCTGATATTTCTAAATTTGTTGCTTTTACTATATCAGGTAATAGGCTCGTACAAAAAGTTCCTTAAACTATATGTTTTTTGAAAAGTAAATTTTAACACAATTGATACAACTCAGTATATATCACCACTACACCAAACACTTCATTTTTGCTCTCGACGCGCGTTTCGCTAACCATGTTAGCTTCATCAGGAGCGATGATTGACTAAAGCTAAACTACAAATCTACCCTATTTATACTTAGCCTAACCCTTGAATTACTCAAGCGGAACTAATGACATATGCAAGGCCATCAATTCCGGTCAAGTAACCAGTAGAGGGGACTATAAGGAATAGGCCCTCTGTCTTTATTTAAACTACTTTTACATTTTATGATTTCCATACTTTCGTATGCGTTTAACAATCTCCTATCAGATACATTTTTTATCAATCTTAGATTATCTAATGTTACAGTATGATCAGCTTCAAGGGCATGTTCGGCAATGCTAGACTTTTCTGTTCTATTGTATTTTAAGGGTGCTAAATGTTCTTTAAATCGTGTTTTAATTGACCTTTTAGTTTGCCCAATATACTTTTTGTCACAATCATTACAACTAATTTCATAAAAATTCCACTTTTCTCACAATTATGAATCTTATCTTTGGGATTTCCTAAGATATTCCTCAGATTGTCTGATGACTTATAGACTAAGGTGAGACCTACCTTATTAAATACCTTATTGAGTCCCTTGCTATATTTCGGATTATATGGTATGGAGACATACTTGGTGTTATTTTCTTCGCGTGTAAAAAAGGTGGAATTCTGAATATTAAACCTAAACTTATGTCTATTCATTAGCTTATTTACTAAGTCGTCGTCATAACCATTAACTCTAGTTATATTTCTAATACGATTCCTTTCTTTATTAAAGTTTACTCTATTCAGAGGGAAAGTGATTAAACGATGAACTAAAAAATGTAATGAGGCTAATTTATGTTGTTTGCAATGTAATGAGGCTAATTTATGTTGTTTGCAAACAACATAAATTAGTCTCATTACATTTTTTTAGTTCATCGTTTAATCACTTTCCCTCTGAATAGAGTAAACTTTAATAAAGAAAGGAATCGTATTAGAAATATAACTAGAGTTAATGGTTATGACGACGACTTAGTAAATAAGCGAATAAATAGACATAAGTTTAGGTTTAATATTCAGAATTCCACCTTTTTTACACGCGAAGAAAATAACACCAAGTATGTCTCCATACCATATAATCCGAAATATAGCAAGGGACTCAATAAGGTATTTAATAAGGTAGGCCTCACCTTAGTCTATAAGTCATCAGACAATCTGAGGAATATCTTAGGAAATCCCAAAGATAAGATTCCTAATTGTGAGAAAAGTGGAATTTATGAAATTAGTTTGTAATGATTGTGACAAAAAGTATGTTGGGCAAACTAAAAGGTCAATTAAAACACGATTTAAAGAACATTTAGCACACTTAAAATACAATAGAACAGAAAAGTCTAGCATTGCCGAACATGCCCTTGAAGCTGATCATACTGTAACATTAGATAATCTAAGATTTATAAAAAATGTATCTGATAGGAGATTGTTAAACGCCTACGAAAGTATGGAAATCATAAAATGTAAAAGTAGTTTAAATAAAGACAGAGGGCCTATTCCTTATAGTCCCCTCTACTGGTTACTTGACCGGAATTGATGGCCTTGCCTATGTCATTAGTTTCCGCTTGAGTAATTCAAGGGTTAGGCTAAGTATAAATAGGGTAGATTTGTAGTTTAGCTTTAGTCAATCATCGCTCCTGATGAAGCTAACATGGTTAGCGAAACGCGCGTCGAGTGCAAAAATAAAGTGTTTGGTGTAGTGGTGATATATACTGAGTAGTATCATTGTGCCAAAGATTCCACATTCCCAACAATTGATACAATTAAATGTTGTATCAAAAATCATTCTGGTAAGGCAGTTGCATCAGTAGGTCTTCGACTTCTCTGTTACTAAGGTAGATTCTTTTAATAACTTATAAGTCGTAAAGATACGGTACCTAGCCCAGAATGGAAAAGACATCAGGTGGTGCTAATCCACAAATACAGATCATCAACCAAAAGTTAAAAAAATATATCCTGTCAATACGCATCCAACCATAGAGAAAATGCTTGAGATTATTAGATCTGAAATCGAACGGCCCGATGTCTTCTTCAAAGACATTATGCCTACGCTTGGAACGACCAGATTTGCTCAACATACCATGGACTTCTTCAACAATACCCACTGTATTGTCTGCGAGAAGTTAGATAATTTAAAGGGGCTTGATAGGGTGTGACGCGAAAGCCTGGTATGATAATTAAGACTGGATTCTCACCGGGCTTCCCATTATAACCGTTGTTTAATACCTACAAGGCAAACATTTCCGAAGGCATAGCATACGAGCTTGTTCGGCGATAACACTGCCATTACAATCTCATTAAGAACTCATAAGTAGTTCTAGGTACACTTCATTTTTTTTTTTTGGTCTTGCACACGTGCTACAGGGAAGTCCCTAAAGCGCTACGGAAGCGACACGTGTGCGGAGAAAACGATTCACGTTGTTCTTAAATCGCTGCAAATGGTAATCGGTGCAAAACACAGTCCTTGGCAAATTATTCCAAAGGCATGATGTTGTTCATATAAAAGACTGCTTGAAAAGCATTGTACGAAGAGTAACAAGCTGAACCTCATACGGATGTGAAGTATTAGCGCGACGTATACTTCTAACATGCACCGCTCTGGGGGGAATTAGGCGGGCCACAACCTTCGAACACTTTCCATGAAAATACTTGTAGAATAGGCTCAAGTCGCCAACCTTTCTTCGATGTTCCAGCGAATCAAGGCCACCGGTCAGTTCCGAGTCTCCAATCAGATGAATAGCTCTTCTCTGAATAGAATCCAACAAATGCAGTGTATGTTTGGGAGCGGAGCTCCAAACATGGGAGCAGTATTCCATAGTTGGTCGAATTTGAGCTTTGTAAAGAATTAACAGTTGTTGTGGAGTGTAAAGCTTTCTGGTTCGAAACAATATTCCCAACTTTTGATAAGCTCTTCTTGCTATGCCTGCAACGTGTTCATGCCAGGACATATTTGCTCCCAAATTAACGCCCAACAAATTGAGTGACGATGTTAGAGGAATGGAGTGCCCCGACATAACTATGTCGGGTTCAGCAACGTTATCTTTTTTAGAAAAAACTGCCGCCTGGGTTTTTGTAGCGTTAAATTCCACTTGGTTACTGTCACCCCCAAGATAGAATTTCTTCCAGGTCTTTGTTGAGTTGAATGACTTCCTGCTGTCTGCGGATATTCGTCTGAGTAGCCGATGTCCGAGCGTTCAAAGTGAATGAAGAGATAAGTGTACTGTCATCTGCAAAGCTGTAGATTGAATTCTCGGTCTTCTCCAGCAGATCGTTAATATAAATAAGAAAGAGAGTAGGAGACAGTATGGAGCCTTGGGGTATACCGGCGTTCATAGTGAAGGTCTTAGAAAGAAATCCGTCGACTGCCACTCGTAAAGAACGCTCTTTGAGGAAACATGAGAGCCACAAACAGAACTTTTCAGACATACCATAAGAATGTAGCTCAGCCAACAGCCCATCGTGCCAAACACGGTCGAATCCCTTAGATATGTCAAGAGCAACCGCTCGAGATTCTCCAAAGTGTTCAATTGCGTTGTTCCAAACATGTGTTACATAAGTCAGAAGATCTCCTGTTGATCTATTTTTACGAAAGTCATATTGGCGATCGCTAATAATGTTGAATCCTTCAAGATATTTCAGAAGATGCTGATTGATAGCCTTTTCCATGACTTTCGATATTATTGGAAGCAGTGCGATTGGTCGGTAGTTATTTGGCAAGGTCTTCTTGCCTTTTTTTAGGTATCGGTTGAACTGTGGCACATTTCCAGCGGGAAGGAAATATTCCCTTTCTGTAGGATAGGTTGAAAAGTCTACAGAAAATTGGTGTTAGTTCCCTCGCACAGTTTTTGAGAACTATGGCAGGTATTCCGTCAGCGCCAGAAGCCTTTTTGGTGTTTAACTTCATCAAAATACGTTTTTATGATACGCTGTCTGAAGACAATATCGGGCATCTTTGACTGCACTATGGGAATAGTAGGTGATGTTTTTCCTTGGAAATCAACAGTAGAATGTGAAGCAAAGAGTTCAGCCAACAAGTTCGCTTTCTCAACAGCTGTCGTTGCAATAGAATTATCTGGCCGTGTGAGTGGTGGTATGGTGGATTTGGTGAAATTTTGACTGCCTTAGTGACTGTCCAAATGGACCTGGAATTGCCGGGGCAAACGAGAAGTTCGTTTCTAATCCGTTGATTGTGTGCCTCCTTGGTTTCGTCGATAACAGTCGTGCGGTTTAATCAGCCCGTCCGGTAAAGATTCTAATGTTTTTCTTCCCAAAGAGAAATAAGACATCATTTAGCAAGCTTATGCGTGTTCTGGTAAGTTTAAGTTATGTTTTGATTACATCTAGTCCAGTGTTAAGCGTTGATGACCCCGAAAACTGTAATGGTGGTATAGAATTTCTCGTAAACACGCTAAAACTTTAACTAGTTTAAGAAACATGTCTGATATAGCAGCTTATGCTACACTGTCTTTAAGTAGCCTCTATAATAACGTTATACAAATTTATACTTCAACAATTACTCATATAGATGGTGAGATCGAAGGCTGATTTAGAACTTGCCATAACAGAAAATCAGTGTTCCTATGCCTTCCTTATGGGCGATTTAAATGCGAAAGTTATAAAATGACTGACAAATTCGAAATAGTTTTAAGGAATTTCGGAGGGAGAAAGGAATGAAAGAGAGCAGTCATTGATAAACTTATTGCATCACTATAAATTATAAATAATGAACAGTTCCTTCAGAAAGAATACACACAAAGATAAACTTTAATAAGCCCAGACGGTAACACAAGAAACTAAATAGACTTCTTCATTACAAAACATAAACATGCTATAACATATGTTACAGTTCTGAATAAATGGTATATTAAAGGTGGCGATCGAGCAGTAAAAGTAGCAAGAAAATTTAATCTAGAAAATAAAAGAACAAAATTGGTCTGTAAAAAGTAGTCAATAAAATGGAATATCCTTAATGACATTATAAATTACCAAATAACCTTGATACAGTAAAAAAAGCATAACAATATAACAGTAAAAAGTTAACACCAAAGGAAAAGAAACTGAAATAAAATCAAGTTGGGTTTTTTGGACAAAAATGTTTCCCCACAAACCATAAGCAAAAATCTCAACTAATATAAACAAATCCTCCTTTTAAAAACAAATAAACATAAGTCGTGTAAGACATTGTGGAAAATGACTTAAAAAAAATATAGAGTATACACAAGGTTTAATTAAGTTGGGAATGTGGAATCTTTGGTACAATGATACTACTCAGTATATATCACCACTACACCAAACACTTTATTTTTTTTTTGCACTCGACGCGCGTTTCGCTAACCATGTTAGCTTCATCAGGAGCGATTATTGAGAATAATGAAGAGTCAATCATCGCTCCTGATGAAGCTAACATGGTTAGCGAAACGCGCGTCGAGTGCAAAAATAAAGTGTTTGGTGTAGTGGTGATATATACAAGGTTTAATTATTAAAGCAAGCCACCAGCCGCCCTAGCGCCTAATCATGAATGAGTGAGCTAATTGTTAAGGACACTTATAATAGTTAGAAATGTAAATAACCTTATAACTAAACTTTAAACAATAAAGAGATGTTGAAACTGAAACTGAAACTCAGCAATGACACAAAATGGATGGATGGATGGATGGATGTTATGGGATTGGGGCGCATCGACTGCAGTGGTTATTTAGCGCCCAACTTGAATGTTTTTTTTTTGTTTTTTTTTTTTTTTTTATGGGTCTAGCTCACGTGGTGCAGGGAAGTCCCTAAAGCGCTCCAGGAGCGGCACGAGTGCGGAAAAAGCGATTCACGTTGTTCTTGAATCGCTGTAAATTGTACTCGGTGGGAAACACAGCGCTGGGCAAATTATTCCAAAGGGATGACGTTCTCCATATAAAAGATTGCTTGAAAAGCGTTGTACGCGGAGTAACAAGCTGAACCTCATATGGATGCGAAGCACCAGCGCGACGTGTATTTCTAACATGCACCGCTTTTAGGGACAAGCCAACAATAATAAGCACAAGAAAACACACCGAAACTATTTACCTTTTACTAACAGGCAACCCAATGTCGGGACACTTTGAGCTTCTTACAGCACAAAAACACTAAAAACATCCCAAACAACAGTAGGCCAATAAAAGAAGCATCGGGCGAGCGACGTAACGGTCGAGGACGTCGCGGGAAATGGCAGCTCGACCAAAACGATGAAGACCGGGCAACTGACAATGGACCTGCCAAAAGTGTTGTGACGGCGAGTAAGCCGACACCCACCAAGGCGGGAAAATCAAGGCAACGCATGAGTTACACTACAGGAACAAACAAACACACCGTGCGTTGCTTTGATAAAAGCACAAGTGCTGACAAAGAAACCACTGAGAAGGGAATCACTCGCCGCCTAGACCCACCACCATCAATCCCAAACGCAACCGATGAAGTATTTAATCAAAAACCCCCGCAACGACAAAGAAATCTCAACAGCACAAAACTTGAATGTTAAATTTAAAAGATTTGATAAGGTTGTTCTATATTCAGTTATAGTATCCATTTTCTTTTAGATATTCTTCGATTTGTTTCGTTCTTGTTTGTATTAAGCTTGGGTTCAGTATTTGTTTCAGATTTTGTTGTAAATGAAATTTTTTCCTAGATTGCAATTGATGAGGAGCTTCAAACATGTGTTTAATCGTTAGTGGAAACTAACATGAGGAACAATTAGGGATAGTTTCACTTTTAAGTAGATATGAATGAGTCAAGTAAGTGTGGCCCACAGTCAATCTTCTCTATATTGTATTTTCTCTTATATTCAATGATTGATGGTGAAAAGGAGGATATACTAGAGGTCTAACTTCCCAAAGCTTATTTGAAGATTCCTCAAGGTCGCACTCTAATTGGAATAATTTCCTGTATATCGATTTTAGGTGGTTAATGTAGTCATTTGGATGGTTTTCTTTTTCTCCGTGTATAAGTATTCCAGTTTCTGCAGCTTCCTTTGCATGTTGGCAACCCTTTTGTTGCCTCTGGTTCCAATATGGCCAGGTATCCAGAGAAATGCGATGGAAATATTTCGTTGTTTACAGATGTATAGGAGGTCGGGGATTTGTCTAGCATACGCGTATTTCAAATTTCCAGTCTTGAGCGATTCCAGGGCACTCAGTGAATCGGAAGCGATAAGATATTTGTGATTATTTCCTGAATTTGTGACGTAACGAAGGCTTTCCTTAACTGCGAGGAGCTAGGGAGAAAAAAGTTGAAGAGTACTGAGGCAGCTTAAAGGTTCTAATTGTGTTGTTGGAAACAAAGGCAGCTCCCACTCCCAATTGAGATTTAGACCCGTCAGTATAAACAGTTGAGTAACCTGAGTAGGTTTTGTTTATTCTTTCCTGAAAAAGCTCATTTAGAATGGAGTTTAATGTAGTTGACTTGTTGTGTTTATTCAGTGAGAGGTCAACAGTTGATCTGGGGAAGCGCCAGGGAGGGAAAGTGATGAACATGGGGTAGTCAAAGGATGGGGGAAAGAGGTTATGGGTAGGTAGAATTTGTTTAATTCTGCAAGGGATAGAGTTTGGAGGGTCAATGACACAAGAGGTTTAATCCTTTAAAGAAGAACTAAACGAACAACAATATTAAGAGCCCTCAACAAGGGATACGTGTAAATTTCCGGAGATATAACACATATAAGACTAGACAAACAATTGAAGAAAATAAAAACATGAAGTTATTTAGAAGAAAATTAAACGATGCAAAAAATATTTCTAAACTAAGAGCCATAAAAGGAAATGAAACATCAAAAACTATAAGAGATTGCTGAAGAATTATATAGAAAATTACAAATATATAATAAAAGACTGTTTTTTAGTCAATTTCCACTGGTTTATTTAAATTGCGATGACGCGTTTTCGCTGTCGATGCAGCTTCTTCAGATCTACATTTTACACTGTCAAGTTAGGTTTAATGTTCACAATTTTATATAATTTCTTAATTATAATATTACACCTAATTAAATTACATTGATAGTATTGGAAAACCCACACAGATTTGGAATTAGGAGAACAAATTCAATAATGGTGAATTGCTTAAATCTACCTGGTCATTGAGTAAAGTACCTGTAGTCCTTAATCGATTTATTTGCATTGTCTCTAAAAGGTTTAGTTTTAAGCCTTTTTGTTGGGTGAAAATTTTGAAATTCTTGTTAAATCTGTGATTTTCTGTTAAAAGATGATTAGCATATGTTGAATTAGATTTTCTATGGATGAAACTTTTTTTGGTGTTCTGTAATTCTTTGTATAAATGTACGTCCAGTTTGTCCAATGTATGTTTTAGGACATGACCCACATGTTAATTGATAAACCCCTGATTTTATTGTCTTTGTTGATTTGTGGTTTGTAGTTTTTAAAATATTTCCCTATAGTATTGTTAGTCTTGTAAGCTATGTATTAAAATTTTTTTGATTTAAAAATTTCCCCAGTTTTTCCGTTGGTTTATATAAAATTGTGAACATTAAATCTAACTTGACAGTGTAAAATGTAGATCTGAAGAAGCTGCATCGACAGCGAAGCGCGTCATCGTAATTTAAATAAACCAGTGGAAATTGACTAAAAACAGTCTCTTATTATATATTTATAATGAATTTCCATCAAATAGAAGCTACAACCATCCAAAATTAGAAAATTACAAGTAATCAATCAGGGTTCTGAAGATTTACCAGATATAACAATTGTAAAAGGAAGAAGAGCTATGGAAGAAACGAAGAACCACAAAACTCTCAGCGAAAATTGGATCAATTGCTAGAAATAATAGTATCTCCCTCTTCAACCTGTAATTACAAAATAGTATAATCCCGAAAAATGAAATAATGCAATAATGAATCTTATTCATATGTAAGATGATATATACCCATTCACTTACTATACTCTACCAGTTCTATAAGTATAATTGAGGTGTCCGTGATTCACTAAAATTACAATGAAACAGTTAAGACATGCTGGTTTCAGAAAAAGTTTAAATATAATAAATCGCTAAGTATTGATATTTGTGGACTGCAGGAAAGCCTTGAATACTATGGAACAGTTAACGCAATAATCAGCTTTACAAAAATCTAGAATAAATTATATATATATTTTTTTATTTATTTATTAACGGCGTTGCGCCAATTTACATAATTATAATCATAATTAAAACAACTAAACATAATAAAAATCATAAACATACATAGAATCCAACATGACAAGATCATTAAAACTAGTTTCACAGCAAGCAGATATCACAACTTTTTAACAATCAATTTAAAACTATCAATGGAGTCCTGAATCCTGAGATCGAACTGATTGAAATGCCTCATTATTCTAGACATGGGTCCATAATAGCCATAATTAGTCGCATGAAAGGGAATGCCAAACAGGTCTCTGCCTCTAGTGCGACGAGAAACATCAAATGTTAACTTATCCAAGAGATAGGGACAATGAATCAGCCCATTTATTAACTTAAAAGCCAGAAGCAGGTCATAATGGAGTCTTCTAGTCTCCGGGGTCGAAATACCCAAAATGCCCCTAAGGTTGTGGTGGTCTATATGGTAACCATCTGGGGGTATGGCCAATTTAAAAGCACAAGTCCACAGAAACAGGCGCTGCAACGCCTCAATCGCTTCTATATATACATTGTAATGAGGAGATCATACCACAGCGGCATACTTAAGCCCCAATTTCACAATTGAACAATAGAACAGTTTAAATGTAGAGCAGGAAAAGTCCCTACAGTACCTCGTGATGAATCCCAGATTTTTATAACCTTTCTGAACAATTGACAAAATGTCTATTGAGAGTAAGTTTCTGGTCAAGAAGAACTCCCAGATCATTAATTTTACTAACATGTCTCAGCTTGCTGCCATTAGTGTAAAGTTCCGTCTAGCTCTACCAAAACTAATGCTAACACACTTCTTGATATTCAAGTTCAACTCATTTAGAGTACTACATCTATAGAGACCATCAACATCCTCCTGGAGAGAGAGACAATCTTGCAACGTGTTAACCGTTTTAAACATTCTTAGATCATCTGCAAACATGAGGAATTCAGAATGTTATATAAACTTGCCGATGTCATTAACGAAAAGTAAAAACAGTAAAAGACCAGAGACCCCTGAGGCACACCTGAAAGAACTTTTATTTCTTTAGAAATACAATTATTAATACGGACATACTGTATACGACCCTCCGGAAAACTGCAAATCCACCCAAGGACTTCACTACTTAGTCCTATTTTCCGCAACTTGCCTAACAAGAGCGTATGATTAACTCTGTCGAACGCCTTCGAAAAGTCAGTATATACACTATCAACACACTGGCGATTCCCAAAGGCGCTCAACGGACAATCATGATATGCAAGCAGGTTTGTGACAGTTGACCAACCAGGTCTAAAACCATGCTGCTCGTCAATTATTATGCTATTGCAGCGCCATGACGAAAATCCCGCAACCAGACTATCGAACAATTCAGGTATTGCAGATTGAATGCCCACGCCCCTGTAGTTAGATATATCACTCCTATCACCGGACTTATGAATAAGGGTAACAAATGAGTTTTTCCAGTACATAGGGAATGTACTTGAGCACAGGGATAAATTAAAAATTAATTTTAGAGGAGTTACAATAGAGCATATGCAAGCCTTCGATACTCCCGCAGGTATTCCATCTGGGCCAACTGAAAATGTATTTTTAAGATTATCTATCCCCTTATAGACCTCAGACAAACTGACTGATATTGAGTTAACATTTAAATTAGTGCATTCAACTACGAGGCTGGTTTGAAAAGTCCGTGCAAAAATAAAAACTACTTATGTGTTTGGGGTAAACCTTTTTCATTTTTCGACATAGTCTCCTTTTAGGCTTAAACACTTCGTCCGACGATGTTCTAGTTTGTTGATCCCTTCCGAATAATAGGATTTGTCTGCAAAATATCCATTAGTGTCTGCAATCACCTCCTCGTTTGAATAAAATCTTTGTCCCGCCAGCCATTTCTTCAAATTGGGGAACAAATAGTAGTCCGAGGGAGCCAAGTCTGGAGAATAGGGGGGATGTGAAACGAGTTGGAATCCTATTTCCATTAATTTTGCGACCACAACTGCTGAGGTGTGTGCTGGTGCGTTGTCGTGATGGAAAAGGACTTTCTTGTGGGCCAATCGCGGGCGTTTTTCTTGCAGCTCGGTTTTCAAACGGTCCAATAACGATGAATAATATTCACCTGTAATAGTTTTACCCTTTTCCAGATAGTCGATGAGGATTATCCCTTGCGAATCCCAAAAGACAGTCGCCATAACCTTTCCGGCCGAAGGAACGGTCTTCGCCTTTTTTGGTGCAGATTCCCCCTTGGTAACCCATTGTTTAGATTGTTGTTTGGTCTCAGGAGTATAGTAATGTATCCATGTTTCATCCACAGTGACGAAACGACGCTTAAAGTCCTCCGGATTCTTCTGGAACAGCTGCAAAACCATCCTTGCAACACTTCACACGATTCCGTTTTTGGTCAAGCGTGAGCAATCGCGGCACCCATCTTGCGGATAGCTTTCTCATGTCCAAATGTTTATGCAAAATATTATGTACCCGTTCAGTCGCACCTTAACTCTTCTGTCATCCATCACCATATCATGGATTTGAGCAATGATTTCTGGAGTCGTAACCTCCACAGGCCGTCCAGAACGTTCAGCGTCACTTGTGCCCATATGGCCAGTCCGAAAATTTTGAAACCACTTATAAACTGTTCGAATCGAAGGTGCAGAGTCACCATAATGTTTATCAAGCTTCTCTTTAGTCTCCTGAGGCGTTTTGCCTTTCATAAAGTAATGTTTAATCACCACACGAAATTATTTTTCGTCCATTTCTTGAAAATCACTCGACTTCCTTGATTCACACGAATGCCAAACACAAAGAAATAGACCAATATGGCTCAAACTTGGTGTGCGTTCATTCAAGAGATGCTACTAACTAAACATGACCTCGATACGCGCCGGTGGTGCCATCTCTCGGACTTTGCACGGACTTTTTAAACCAGCCTCGTATGTCACTATAATAGCCAGGAACAGTAGCCTGACTGCCACAATAAACTTCCCCAAAAAAGACAGCAAAAAGATTCACACATTCTGCACTAGGATTGCTTATTCTATTACTGTAGCACATAGTGTTGTGATAACCCTAAGACTGTTTCATGTTATTCACATGTTTCCAAAACAATCTGGGATTAAATGAGATGAGATGAGATGAGATTTTGACCTCATGAAAGAGTCAAAATAAGTAAAAGGGGCCACCTTTGCAACATACGAGGTTTAAATTCGAACATAAATTCAGTGCACCAACACCTGCAATCAAATAAACCTCATGTACTCGCTCTCTGTGAAACTAAGGTCAGTTCATCGACCAGCACAGTAAACTATCTTTATCCTGGATACGATTTCTATTCCCGATTTAGGCGTAACTTTGGAATCTGTCTTTATGTCAGAAGCGACCTCTCTTGCCAACGAGAAGAGGCTCTGGAGCCCCCAAACTTTGATGTTATGTGGTTAAAAATAACGACTCAACCAACCACAAGGTTCGTTTGTATCCTCTATCGACCACCAAGTGATACAAACTTTAGAACACTTTTCGCTCCTCTTGCAGACACCATAGATCATTTACAAATTAACTATCCAAATGCCGAAATTGCCATCCTGGGCGACTTTAATGTCCACAACATCAACTGGCTTAAATATTCAAATACTACCGACGAACAAGGTCGTGAAGCCGAATCATTTTCAATCAGTTGTGGCTTGACTCAGCTTATTGATGAACCAACACGGATCCCTGATCGAGACGGAGAGTTCGCCAGTCTTCTTGATCTGTTTTTAACCACTAATCCGGAGATTTACACGGTCATCGTAAATCCACCGGTAGGTTCTTCCGACCATAAACTACTTTCGACATCGAGTATTCTACCAATCAGTGACAGAGAGGGGCCCAAACCGCGCAAGATTTGGCACTACAAATCTGCTAAATGGGAAGATCTCATGGAATATTTTCGAACTTTCCCTTGGTGGGACGTTTGTTTTCGATCCGACGACCCATCTGACTGCGCCAGGGAGGTTTCCGATGTTATTTTGGCCGGTATGGATGCTTACATCCCTTTTTCGAAGAAATGCCCTTCCAACGGCAAGCCTTGGTTTGACCTAAAATGCAAAGAAGCTGTTGCTTCTAAACATCTTGCATACCGACAGTGGCGTGAAGATCCTAACACCATAAATCGTAACATCTTTGTTCGTGCCAGGAACAGATGCAAAGAAATTATCGACGAAACCAAGGAGGTACACAATCAACGGATTAGAAACAAACTTCTCGCTTGTCCCGGCAATTCCAGGTCCTTTTGGTCAGTCGCTAAGGCAGTTAGTCAAAATTTCACCAAATCCACCATACCACCACTCACACGGCCAGATAATTCTATTACAACGACACCTGTTGAGAAAGCGAACTTGTTGGCTGAACTCTTTGCTTCACATTCTACTGTCGATTTCCAAGGAAAAACACCACCTACTATTCCCATAGTGCAGTCAAGGATGCCCGATATTGTCTTCAGACAGCGTATCATAAAACGTATTTTGATGAAGCTAGACACCAAAAAGGCTTCGGGGCGCTGACGGAATACCTGCCATAGTTCTCAAGAACTGTGCGAGGGAACTAACACCAGTTTTCTGTAGACTTTTCAACCTATCCTACAGAAAGGGAATATTTCCTTCCTGCTGGAAATGTGCCACAGTTCAGCCGATACCTAAAAAAGGCAAGAAGACCTTGCCAAATAACTACCGACCAATCGCACTACTCTCAATAATATCGAAAGTCATGGAAAAGGCTATCAATCAGCATCTTCTAAAATATCTTGAAGGATTCAACATTATTAGTGATCACCAATATGGCTTTCGTAAAAATAGATCAACAGGAGATCTTCTGACTTATGTAACACATGTTTGGAACAACGCAATTGATCACTTTGGAGAATCTCGAGCGGTTGCTCTTGACATATCCAAGGCATTTGACCGTGTTTGGCACGATGGCCTGTTGGCTAAGTTACGTTCTTATGGTATGTCTGAAAAGTTCTGTTTGTGGCTCTCATGTTTCCTCAGAGAGGCAGTTGACGGATTTCTTTCTACCACCTTCACTATCAACGCCGGTGTGCCCCAAGGTTCCATACTGTCTCCTACTCTCTTCCTCATTTATATTAACGATCTGCTGGAAAAGACCGAGAATCCAATCTACAGCTTTGCAGATGATAGTACACTTAGCTCTTCATTCACTTTGAACGCTCGGACATCGACTACTCAGACGAATATCCGCAGACAGCAGGAAGTCATTCGACTCAACAAAGACCTGGAAGAAATTCTATCTTGGGGTGACAGTAACCAAGTGGAATTTAACGCTACAAAAACCCAGGCGGCAGTTTTTTCTAAAAAAGTTAACGTTGCAGAACCCGACATAGTTATGTCGGGGCACTCCATCCCTCTAACATCGTCACTCAATCTGTTAGGCGTTAATTTGGGAGCAAATATGTCCTGGCATGAACATGTTGCAGGCATAGCAAGAAGAGCTTCTCAAAAGTTGGGAATATTGTTTCGAACCAGAAAGCTTTACACTCCACAACAACTGTTAATTCTTTACAAAGCTCAAATTCGACCAACTATGGAATACTGCTCCCATGTTTGGAGCTCCGCTCCCAAACATACACTGCATTTGTTGGATTCTATCCAGAGAAGAGCTGTTCGTCTGATTGGACACCCGGAATTGACCGACGGCCTTGATTCGCTGGAACATCGAAGAACGGTTGGCGACTTGAGCCTATTCTACAAGTACTTTCATGGAAAGTGTTCGAAAGATGTGGCCCGTTTGATTCCTCCCAGAGCGGTGCATATTAGAAGTACACGTTGCGCTGATGCTTCACATCCGTATGAGGTTCAGCTTGTTACTCCTCGTACAACGCTTTTCAAGCAGTCTTTTATATGGAGAACATCATACCTTTGGAATGGTTTACCCAGGACTGTGTTTCCCATCGAGTACAATCTACAGCGATTCAAGAACAACGTGAATCGTTTTCTCCGCACACGTGTCGCTCCTGTAGCGCTTTAGGGACTTCCCTGCAGCACGTGTGCTAGACCCATAAAAAAAAAAAAAAAAAAAAAAAAACCTGAAATTTTTTTTTCGAGTACAAAGATAACCATGTTTTTCGATAGAGGTATAAGTACCTTTTTTACCCCCTATATTTTTTTTGCAAAACTTCAATTATTTTGGGAACAATCGCTAGTTGAATATTTATGTATAGACGTTTCATTTATTCAAATTTCGGAAACAAATAGAGGATATTTGAGTTAATTTTTTTCTTTAAATGAAGCTAAATATTTATACGTTTCAGATGAATTTATGCGGTTGTTGTAAAAGTTCAATTTGTTAAAGTTATAAACAATTTTTTTAATTGTCAATTGAACTACGTTCTCGGTTTCACTCAATATGAGATCGCACTCCTTTAATGCGTAAACCGTCACTGAATAATGTTAAAAAAAAGTTAGTAACCTCTTATATTAAAGAGTTTATTAATATTTTTCTGATGACGCGCGGCCTCCAACGCGCTCGTAGACTCTAACGTGCGAGCCGCTAACGCTGACGCTCTCGAAATTTTTTTTACGAAGGAATCATTATAGTAATATCAATACCTCTTGCATTTATTATTTAATAATACACAATATATTGCAAGAGAACGCGCTAGCGTCAAACTTTTTTCTGACTTGATTCACTCATATCGTCACTGCTTATTCCTTTTGTTACTTAACGTAATAAAATATGTTCTAAAACCTGGTTAGAGAACAAATGTGCGTTTTAAAAAAAGTGGTTCTCGAGTGATAAGCACACTTACAGATAAACAAACAGACAGACAGAGAGACGTATTTTATATATATATATATATATATATATATATATATATATATATATATTAGGCTGGTTTGAAAAGTCCGTGCAAAGTCCGAGAGATGGCACCACCGGCGCGTATCGAGGTCATGTTTAGTTAGTAGCATCTCTTGAATGAACGCACACCAAGTTTCAGCCATATTGGTCTATTTCTTTGTGTTTGGCATTCGTCTGAATCAGGGAAGTCGAGTGATTTTCAAGAAATGGACGAAAAAGAATTTCGTGTGGTGATTAAACATTACTTTATGAAAGGCAAAACGCCTCAGGAGACTAAAGAGAAGCTTGATAAACATTATGGTGACTCTGCACCTTCGATTAGAACAGTTTATAAGTGGTTTCAAAATTTTCGGACTGGCCATATGAGCACAAGTGACGCTGAATGTTCTGGACGGCCTGTGGAGGTTACGACTCCAGAAATCATTGATCAAATCCATGATATGGTGATGGATGACAGAAGAGTTAAGGTGCGTGAGATTGCTAGTGCTGTGGGCATCTCGACTGAACGGGTACATAATATTTTGCATAAACATTTGGACATGAGAAAGCTATCCGCAAGATGGGTGCCGCGATTGCTCACGCTTGACCAAAAACGGAATCGTGTGAAGTGTTGCAAGGATGGTTTGCAGCTTTTTCCAGAAGAATCCGGAGGACTTTAAGCACTATGGATGAAACCTGGATACATTACTATACTCCTGAGATCAAACAACAATCTAAACAATGGGTTACCAAGGGGGAATCTGCACCAAAAAAGGCGAAGACCGTTCCTTCGGCCGGAAAGGTTATGGCGACTGTCTTTTGGAATTCGCAAGGGATAATTCTCATCGACTATCTGGAAAAGGGTAAAACTATTACAGGTGAATATTAATCATCGTTATTGGACCGTTTGAAAACCGAGCTGCAAGAAAAACGCCCGCGATTGGCCCACAAGAAAGTCCTTTTCCATCACGACAACGCACCAGCACACACCTCAGCAGTTGTGGTCGCAAAATTAATGGAAATAGGATCCCAACTCGTTTCACATCCCCCCTATTCTCCAGACTTGGCTCCCTCGGACTACTATTTGTTTCCCAATTTGAAGAAATGGCTGGCGGGACAAAGATTTTATTCAAACGAGGAGGTGATTGCAGACACTAATGGATATTTTGCAGACTTGGACAAATCCTATTATTCGGAAGGGATCAACAAACTAGAACATCGTTGGACGAAGTGTATAAGCCTAAAAGAAGACTATGTCGAAAAATAAAAAAGGTTTACCCCAAACACATAAGTAGTTTTTATTTTTGCACGGACTTTTCAAACCAGCTCTATATATATATATATATAAATATATATATATATATATATATATATATATATATATATATATATATATATATATATATATATATATATATGTATATATGTATATATGTATATATATATAATATATATATATATATATATATATATATATATATATATATATATATATATATATATATTATATATATATATATATATATATATATATATATATATATATATATATATATATATATATATATATATATATATATATATATATATATATATATAACATATATATATATATATATATATATATATATATATATATATATATATATATATATATATATATATATATATATATATATATATATATATATATATATATATTATAGATTATATATAATCTGGCCAGAGAACATATGTATGAATTAAAAAAAAAAACACGTAAATCGGATAAGTGGTTCTCAAGTGATAAGCGCACTAACGGACAGACAGACAGAGAGGCGTTGCATTTTATATATATTACATTCTTTGCTACATGATATTGTTCCATATTTAATGGTTTCGGTAGTGTATTGCAAGAGAACGCGCTAGCAGCAAACTTTTTTTCGACTCGATTCGCTATTATCGTCACTGCTTATTCCTTATATTACCTAACGCAATAAAATATATCCTATAACCTGACCAGAACCTATGTATGTTTTTTTTTAAAAAAAAAAGCACGTAAATCGGATAAGTGGTTCTCGAGTGATAAGCGCACTAACGGACAGACAGAGAGATGTTGTATTATATATATATATATATATATATATATATATATATATATATATATATATATATATATATATTATAGATAACCTGGCCAGAGAACATACATATGTATGAATAAAAAAAAAACACGTAAATGGGATAAGTGGTTCTCGAATCATAAGCGCACTAACGAACAGATAGACAGACAGAGAGACGTTACGTTTTATATATATTATATAGATTATTATTATTATATAACTTGGCCAGAAAACATATGTATGAATTAAAAAAAAAAAAACACGTAAATCGGATAAGTAGTTCTCGAGTAATAAGCGTACTAACGGACAGGCAGACGGAGAAGTGGCATTTTATATATATTATATACTTTGCTACATGATATTGTTTCATATTTAATGGTTAACGTAGCATATTGCAAAAGAACGCGCTAGCGACAAACTTTTTTCCGACTTGATTCACTATTATCGTCACTGCTTATTCATTATGTTACCTAACGTAATAAAATATATCATATAACCTGACCAGAGAACATATGTATGATTTTTTAAAAATGCACGTAAATCGGATAAGTGGTTCTCGAGTGATAAGCGCACTAACGGACAGACAGAGAGACGTTGTATTTTATATATATTATAGAAGATTATAGATAACCTGGCCAGAGAACAAATGTACGAATTAAAAAAAAGATATGTAAATCGGATAAGTTATTCTCAAGTCATAAGCGCACTAACGGACAGATAGACAGAGAGACGTTGTTGCATTTTGTATATATTATATTCTTTGCTACAGTACATTGTTTCATATTTAATGGTTTGGACAGTGTATTTCAAGGGAACGCACTAGCGGCAAACTTTTTTTCCGACCTGATTCACTATTATCGTCACTGCTTATTCCTTAACTGACCTAATGTAATCTATAATATATATAAAATGCAACGTCTCTCTGTCTGTCTGTCTGTATGTCTGTCTGTCTGTCTGTCCGTTAGTGACCTTATCACTGGAGAACCACTTATCCGATTTACGTACTTTTTTTTTTAAAACATACATATGTTCTCTGGCCAGGTTATAGGCTATATTTCATTACGATAGGTAGCATAAGGAATGAGCAGTGACGTAAAATAGTGAGTAAAGTCGGGAAAAAAGTTTGCCGCTAGCGCGTTCCTTTGCAATACACACCCTAAACCGTTAATTATGGAACAATATTATGTAGCAGAGAATATCTATAATCTATAATCTACAATATATATAAAATGCAATGTCTCTCTGTCTGTCTGTCTGTCTGTCCATTAGTGCGTTTATCACGATTTACGTGTCTTTTTTTAAATTCATACATATATTCTTTGGCCAGGTTATATAATATAATAATAATAATCTATATAAAATGCAACGTTTCTCTGTCTGTCTGTCTGTCCGTTAGTGCGTTTATCCCTCGAGAACCACTTATCGGATTTACGTGATTTTTTAAATTCATACATATGTTCTCTGACCAGGTTATAGATATACATTTTATTACATCTATAATATATATAAAATGCAACGTATCTCTGTCTGTCTGTCTGTCTGTACTGTCTGTCTGTATGTCCGTTAGTGCGCTTATCACTGGAGAACCACTTATCCGATTTTCGTACTTTTTTTTTAAAACATACATATGTACTCCGGCCAGGTTATAGGCTATATTTTATTACGATAGGTAGCATAAGGAATGAGCAGTGACGATAATAGTGAATGAAGTCGGAAAAAAGTTTGCCACTAGCGCGTTCTCTTGCAATACACAATTTAAACCATTAAATATGGAACAATATTATGTAGCAGAGAATATCTATAATCTATAATATATATAAAATGCAATGCCTCTCTGTCTGTCTGTCTGTCCATTAGTGCGTTTATCATGCGAGAACCACTTATCCGATTTACGTGTCTTTTTTTAAATTCATACATGTATTCTTTGGCCAGGTTATATGCAAATGCAACGTCTCTCCTTCTGTCTGTCTGTCTGTTCGTCCGTTAGTGCGCTTATGACTGGAGAACCACTTATCCGATTTACGTGCTTTTTTTTAAATATACATATGTTCTCTGGCCAGGTTATAGACTATATTTTATTACGTTAGGTAACATGAGGAATAAGCAGTGACGATAATAGTGAATCAAATCGGAAAAAAGTTTGCCGCTAGCGCGTTCTCTTGCAATAGACTGCCTAAACCACTAAATATGGAACAATATCATGTAGCAAAGGATATCTATAATATATATAAAATGCAACGTCTCTCTGTCTGTTTGTCCGTTTGTGCGCTTATCACTGGAGAACCACTTATCCGATTTACGTGCTTTTTTTTTAAACATACGTATGTTCTCTGGCCAGGTTATAGGATATATTTTTTTTTACGTTAGGTGACATAAGGAATAAGCAGTGACGATAATAGTGAATCAAGTCGGAGAAAAGTTTGCCGCTAACGCGTTCTCTTGCAATACACTGCCTAAAGCATTAAATATGGAACAATATCATGTAGCAAGGAATATAATATATATAAAATGCAACGTCTCTCTGTCTGTCTGTCCGTTAGTGCGCTTAACACTCGAGAACCACTTTTCCGATTTACGTAGGTTTTTATAAATTTATACATATGTTCTATATAATTCGAAATAAGCCTAGATAATGGGAGATAAGGTGAGATAATGGGAGATAAGGAGAAATAATGGGAGATAAGTCGAGATAAGCCTCGATAATGGGAGGTAAGGTGAGTTATGAGAGATAAGTATAAATAATAGGAGATAAGGAGAAATAATGGGAGATAAGCAGAAATAAATCTAGATAATGGGAGTTATGGTGAGATAATGGGAGATAAGGAGAAATAATGGGAGATAAGGAGAAATATTGCGCGATAAGTCGAGATAAGCCTAGATAATGGGAAATGAGGTGAGATAATGGGAGATAAGGAGAAATAATGGGAGATGAACAGAGATAAGCCTAGATAATGGAAATTATGTAGAGATAATGGGAGATAAGGAGAAATATTGGGAGATAAGGGGAAATAATGGGAGATATTTTATTACGTTGGGTAACATAAGGAATAAGCAGTGAGGATAGTAGTGACTCAAGTCCACGCGAGCGGAGCCGCGGGTCCGGCTAGTAAAATATATATTATAACCTAGCTAGAGAACATATGTATTGTTTAAAAAAAAAGCACGTAAATCGGATAAGTGGTTCTCGAGTGACAAGCGCACTAACGGACAGACAGACAGAGAGACGTTTAGTTTTATTTATATATTATAGAAGATTATAGATAACCTGGCAAGGGAACAAATGTATTAATTAAAAAAAATACATGTAAATCGGATAAGTGGTTCTCAAGACATAAGCGCACTAACGGACAGACAAACAGACAGAGAGACGTTGCATTTTATATATTATATTCTTTGCTACATAATATTGTTCCATATTTAATGGTTTGGGCAGTGTATTGCAAGAGAACGCGCTAACGGCAAACTTTTTTCCAATTTGATTCACTATTTTCGTCACTGCTTATTTCTTAAGTTACCTAACGTATTAAAATATATCCTATTACCTGGCCAGAGAACATATGTATGTTTAAAAACAAAGCACGTAAATCGGATAAGTAGTTCTCGAGTGATAAGCGCACTAACGGACACACAGACAGACAGACAGAGGGACGTTGCATTTTATATATATTATAGATTTTAAAAAATTATTTATTTTTCCTGATACCCTAGCTTTGACAATAACGCAAGAATTCTAAGTATTTTATTCTAACCTAGTTAAATAGTACCAACTTTAAACTTCAATATTTTAAGTTTTTGAACTCACTGTTTCAAATAAGCGATACTTTATCCGATTTAAATAAAATTTTACCTTGAAACCTGCCTTACTAGACTGAATTTGACTATAGGGAATTATTAATTAATATGCTCTGGTGGTAAAGCATTTTAATTAAAATTATACACCTAGATATTATTAGTAAAGCTTAACCACATAGTAACAATAAACAGAAAATTAGTTAATATTACTATCTACATATATGCGGCGAACGAAAGGTAAAATATCACGAAAAAGCAATATTTACTAAATATAACTAATAATTTTATTTTATTGAATATTGTCTGTGTTTATTGTACTATACGTAAAACAACTCTTAGATACAATAAAAAGTGGAGTTTTTGTTTATTTTTCATCATCATCATCATCATCATCACCATCAATCCGGTTTTTTTATAGCGTTCTTCGCCTTCCGGTTCCGTTTTCCATCCTCTTCGATCTTCTCAATCTCCAGGTCTTAGATTTCTCTCTGACATTGTCCTCTGAACACCTCCAAACCATGTCGCTCTTAGTCTTCCGCTTTTCGCTTGGTACCCAATTTAGAACCATCCTTGGTATTGTGTGTTCTTCCATTCTTTCCACGTGTTCGTACCATATAAGTTGCTCTTGTTGAATTTCCTCAATAATTGTGGTTTTTATTTTCATTACATCCCTTATTTTTTCATTTCTAACTCTATCTATTCTTGACGCTCCAGCCGATCTTCGCCAGTAATCCATTTGGAGTGCCATTCTGTTCCAACAGTTTCATCAATTGCTATCGTAAAACACGATGCTCTTAAATAACATTATAAATGAGGTGCTTTCTCTGTGATGTTCTATTCTTCGACCACAGAACAGAATTTAGGTGTCTTATGACAGCCTTTTTAGTGTTCCGTACGGAACACTTATAAGATCACTTCGGTGTCTGTCTGTCACACCCGATTTTCTCCGAAACTATTTGACATAGAAAGTT
>JAHKBH010003611.1:0-26211 GCA_019049505.1 Pachyrhynchus sulphureomaculatus
ACAAATATGTAGTCTACAACAATTCTTTTAAATAAAAATCAATAATATTGTAGTTTAAATATACCATTATTGCATAAAAACTCTTAAGAAACATAAAATTACTAAAAAAAAATACAGTGCGTCTAATAATTTGGCCTGGGACTATATAGTGTTTTGACCGCTTTAATTAATTCTATGTTAATATTAGTACTTTTCAAATGATTGCCACAATTTCTGCAGCGAAACGCTGTCATATGCTTTTCTCAAGTCAACGAACAGTAAGTGGACTTCCTGGTTTTTTCTATGAATTGAGTTAAGGAGAAAATGTGGTTCATTGTGGATCGTCTCGTGCGAAAGCTTGCTTGTTCTTTTGCTTCGAAATCTTGATATTTCTCCTCCATTTTGTTCTTTAAAACTTTTCCATAGATTCTACTAATGGATGCCATAACTGCTATTCCTCGGTAATTAACGCAATTGTTTTTATCCCCTTTCTTGTGTATAGTAATTAGGTATGATGCTTTCTATTCCTTCGGAATTTCGTTTGTACTTAAACACTTCTAAAATAGTTGTCTAAGTGTTCCTATAACGTGTCTGTTCCATGTTTGAATAATTCTCCCGGGATGTCCCCAAGTCCGGATGACTTGTTATTTTTTAGTGCTTTACATACGGTTTTTATTTCTTCTGCTGTTATTCTTCTTCTACTTATACCATATAGTATGATGCAAGACACGCATTATATGAATGCAAGTATATTTCCTAACATTAATTTTCAATCAATTTCGCTCAGTCTCAGCCGGGATATAATTTCTTCAAAATTTCCTTAATTTCTTGCTTTTTTCTCCAGGAAAGAAATTATTTTAAAGTCAAATAATAACAATTATACGGGGTGTTTTTTAAGTGGAAACTTTTCTTTTACCACGATATAATGTTAATCAAAATTACAACTATATATTCTTTATAAAAATTAATTTCTTTAGCTTATTTTTCTTCCCTTCCTGATCACATCTTACATCAGAAAGTAATATGCACCCTTATTCAGTTACGTGAGAAGTAAACCTTACAACATACTGTGTAAAATAATTAGATTTTTTTTATCTTACAGTTCGCCTTTGCCGCCATCTTGGCCGTAGCCTATGCTACTCCCAAACCAGGAGTCATAGCCGCCGCACCGCTGGCCTACAGCGCCCCAGTGGTTGCTAGTGCACCTGTAGTATCTGCTTATAGTGCTCCCGCTGTTGTCTCTGCTTACAGTGCCCCAGCTGTCGTATCTTCTTACAGTGCTCCCGCAGTTGTATCTTCCTATGGCGCTCCCGTCGTAGCTGCCCGCTCTGCGCCTTTAGTGTCTGCTTACAGCGCACCTTTGGCTTACGCTGGTTACAGACCAACCTTAGTTGGTTAGGAAATGTAGGAAAATAAATTGTAGACAATTTTAAATTATTATTTGTTTATTAGTCAAATTGCTGTGTTTTGTAGGATCATGATTTTTTCACTGTAATTATTTTCATAAAAGAAAATAGAAACTATAACAAAAACTTGATTTTGTTTCTTATTTTTTGGATATTTGGATTTGGATAAAACTCTACACTGTTTTATAGATTGTGGACAGAAAGGCCATGTTTGCGCAAGCTTACATTTTAAAGATAAACAAACATTGACAGTTGTATTTCAATTAAACCACAATTTTCTTTGATGTTTTTTTTGAGGTTTTACCAACAACCTTCCCAAAATTTTAGGAGTACTAAAGAATTTTTAATTAAAACTAACAATAAAGAATCAAAAAACGGTTTTTTATTGTTGTAAAACAAATTATTAGTGTTATAGTAAGGTGGGGTTTCTAAAATCAGTCATAAGGATACACATCAAAAGTATTTATATCAATCTTATTTTGTAAAAATCACCATCTTCATGTGTACTAGAGTCATTCCAAAAGTTGTCGGTCTGGCACAGATATGGTCACACCAAGATGACCTAAGTATTATGATGTTTATGTTATCTACTAGATGGCGTGCTGTGAAGTTTCAGCCACGCTATAAATCCGAAGTAGTTACTTTTAGGTTTCGTAATTCCAGTAGGATTTTTTCTTGAAAGAAGGAATTTGAATATTTCAAAAACTCGCTGGCATAATACCAACAATATGACGACAGATCATTACAAATTCGAACCCCTTGAGATCAAAGGTAACGAGTCGGACTGTCGCTACTGTGTTCTATGTTTACTGTAGCATTACTAAGAAGTATCTCACAAAGAACGTATACTTCACGAAAGACACGTTAAAAACTGCACAATTTGATAGTTTATTTTAAATATTGACTATCCCTTTTTCAGTAAGGGAAGCAAAAAAAAAGAACTCAGAAAAATATGAAAACAAGGATACTAGGCTGATGCGTGTTTACCTTGTTAAAAATAAACTTCCTACCACCCACCTGGATACTAAATACGTCTGTTTCTACACATGTCCATTTATTTCGGAAAAACATGCTCTCTAATTGTAATAACATTTAAAATTTTATTTGTGTAAACATGTTTTTTGTAAATTAGTATTACTTTTTTCCGCAAGGTGTTTTCCAAACGAAAAAAATATTCAATTGTTTTTTTTCGCCGTTAACAAGGCTGAAAAATAAAACGTTTGATAAGAGAAAAAAAAAAAAAACAGTAGCCAGGGTTGCCAAAAGTCCGAGTTTTATCATCATTTCTTAACGACTATTAATATGGCTTCCGCAAGAAAAGAACAACGGGAGATCTTCTAATTTATGTAACTTTTTTTTTTTATTGGTCTGGCACACGTGCTGCAGGGAAGTCCCTAAAGCGCTCCAGGAGCGGCACGAGTGCGGAAAAAAAGCGATTCACGTTGTTCTTGAAACGCTGTAAATTGTACTCGGTGGGAAACACAGCGCTGGGCAAATTATTCCAAAGGGATGACGTTCTCCATATAAAAGATTGCTTGAAAAGCGTTGTACGCGGAGTAACAAGCTGAACCTCATACGGATGCGAAGCACCAGCGCGACGTGTATTTCTAACATGCACCGCTTTGGGAGGAATTAAGCGGGCCATATCCTTCGAACACTTTGCATTAAAATACTTGTAGAGCAGACTCAAGTCGCCAACCGTTCTTCGATGTTCCAGCGAATCAAGGCCGCCGGTCAATTCCGGGTCCGCAATCAAACGGACCGCTCTTCTCTGAACAGAATCCAACAAATGCAGTGTATGTTTGGGAGCGGAGCCCCAAACGTGGGAGCAGTATTCCATAGTTTGGTCGAATTTGGGCTTTATAAAGAATTAACAGTTGTTGTGGGGTGTAAAGCTTTCTGGTTCTAAATAATATTCCCAACTTTTGAGAAGCTCTCCTTGCTATGCCTGCAACATGTTCATGCCAAGACATATTTGCTCCCAAACTAACGCCCAACAAATTGAGCGACGATGCTAGGGGAATGGAGTGCCCCGACATAACTATGTCGGGTTCAGCAACGTTAACTTTTTTAGAAAAAACTGCCGCTTGGGTTTTTGTAGCGTTAAATTCCACTTGGTTACTGTCACCCCAAGATAGAATTTCTTCCAGGTCTTTGTTAAGTTGAGCGACCTCCTGCTGTCTGCGGATATTCGCTTGAGCAGCCGATGTCCGAGCGTTCAAGGTGAATGAAGAGACAAGCGTACTGTCATCTGCAAAGCTATAGATTAGATTTCCGGTCTTTTCCAGCAGATCGTTAATGTAAATGAGAAAGAGAGTACGAGACAGTATGGAGCCCTGGGGCACACCAGCGTTGATAGTGAAGGTGTTAGAAAGAAATAAATCCGTCGACCGCCACTCGTAAAGAACGCTCTCTGAGGAAACATGAGAGCCACAAACAGAACCTTTCAGACATACCATAAGAGCGCAACTTAGCCAACAGTCCATCGTGCCAAACACGGTCGAATGCCTTGGATATGTCAAGAGCAACCGCTCGAGATTCTCCAAAGTGTTCAATTGCGTTGTTCCAAACATGTGTTACATAAGTCAGAAGATCTCCTGTTGATCTATGTTTACGAAAACCATATTGGTGATCGCTAATAATATTGAATCGTTCAAGATATTTTAGAAGATGCTCATTGATAACCTTTTCCATGACTTTCGATATTATTGAAAGCAGTGCAACTGGTCGGTAGTTATTTGGCAAGGTCTTCTTACCTTTTTTTAGGTATCGGCTGAACCGTGGCGCATTTCCAGCAGGACGGAAATATTCCCTTTCTGTAGGATAGGTTAAAAAGTCTACAGAAAACTGAAACATATGTTTGAAACAACGCAACTAAACACTTTATCGAGCGATGGCACTTAATTTATATTCGTATAGTATGTTTCAAGATCTAAGAAAGTGATTTGGCAAATTGATGCAATAAAAACATTAAACTACCGTTAGGATCTTCGCACGTACCTGGCGATAACAGGATCGTAATTTATATATATATATATATATATATATATATATATATATATATATATATATATATATATATATATATATATATATACATATATATATTAGAGTGACCGGATCTCATAGAGGGGGGAAAAAAATGTAGGAATCTTGTTCGTCTGGACCCCACAAAACGATTCCCCTTTCCAGATATTGAGATAACCGAAATTTGAGCTCGATTAAACGACGTTAACCCGTGCCGCTCGTCGCTCAAAGTTTGAAAAAATCCAAATTTTTGGCCAAAAAGCTGACATATGGAGCCCACAACTCCAGAACGGTAAATAATATACACACGCTTAATATCTCAAAAGAAAGCTAATGTTGTTCTTCAAAATTTATATTCTATACATAATTGTTGTTATTTTAAGTCAAACCGAGTTACAACAGCCTTTAGCCCCAAAAACGTGACCTGGTACCACTAGGAGCATACTTCGTATATTTTGTTATTAAGTGATAAATTTTGCTTTTTTTTGGTATATTTTTGAGTTTAAAGTAGAAATATAATAAAAAAAACAAGTAATACTGATAAGTCTAATGACATTTTTTTATTTTAAAATATAAAAATTAGGTATATAATACATACAAAACAGACACAGAAAAGATACAGATGTAGTACCTACATGAGTTGATAATTTTACATAGTTATCTAATCTATTCTAGAGCTTTTGTTAAAGTAGTTTTTGAAACGTCAGGATATAATACTCGGCATTTACTTACAACTTGCAGGACATATTGCTTTTGTTCTTCATCTTTTGTCAGAAGGTCGTTAAAGTCGGTTATTAATTTAACACCACGCTCAGCCAATTCATTACCTACTTTTAATGTTTTGACAATTTTCAATCCTTCTTGGAAGTCATTATTTTGAGGCCAGGTATTTGGATGTTGTCTTAGGAAATCTGTTTTTATATTAAAATGGTCAAAAAATGTAAACGTTTCTTTGGTAAGTAAATTTACCAATCCTCCATCAACTAACTCTTTTAAGTTTTCTTTCCTAACTTTTGGATTTACAACCCTAACGTGCTGTAATGGTTCATCTGTGCTACTGAGCAATTTATTAGCCATTAACAACTTTTCATCGTCTGTAATGGTGGGATCAAAAAACGATAATCCCACCAACTTTGCATTCAAATACCCCATGGTTCGAAAATTTGGTCAGGGCTATTTCTGCAATGTCGTTGTCACATTCTTTATAGTCTAACAGACTATGCAAAATACCTAAATCTTGCTTTGGTGCAAGATGAGCTTTTGGAGCATTGAACCAAGCTTTACAATAAATTTTAACTAGGAAAACAAAAATGGCACGCACAGAACTTTCTTCTTCTTTAGACATCTTAAATTGACGACGAAAAATGAACATTTTTAAGCAGTAAATAGCCTTTGCCATCCACCTAGCGTGATGAATGGCTCCTGGAGTTCTAAAACCCACAACATTGCCGTCTAGTGATCCAACGAATACGAGAACCAACTGCAATAGCTCCTTGTAGTCATCTCTGGGGTGGCTCTCAGTTAATTTGGTCTCAAATTCAGCAGTAACATTTGCAATTACTTCTGGAGTTAGCTGCTTTTGTATTAGATTGTCACTGATACCTGTGTCGTATTTTCCTTTATCTATCTTGGGCCACGCAGTGAGGAATGTCTTGAAAATGTCTGGATGAGGTCCAGTGGTTGATCCTATTTTTGTGTTGAATACGCCTCTTAACAGAATTTCCAAGATATGGTGACGGCAAGCTAGGTATAACAATTCTCTTCCTAACATTTGCTCCAATATGACGCATGCTCCTTTGAGTCTTCCCGTGTTGGATGCTGTAGTGTCGAAGCCCATCGCCTTGACGGTGTTGAGAAGACCCCATTCATGTAGGCATTCATATACGGCTACGGCTTGCTCCTCTCCAGAGCTGTTTGCTGTTACAGGAACTCCCAGCAGCTGTTCCTTTTCGCCATATGAAATTGCTATAGCTATTCGCTCACATTGTTCATTTTTTAAAACACCCGGTAAAAGTTTACCGTCCCAATGGACAACCACGGGCTCTTTTTCAGGAATGTTTACTTTATCAAATTTTTTTTTATTATATTGTTCCCTGAACATTTGCCTTCTATCATGTAATAAAGTTTTCGAGACTTTGTACTCAAGAGGGTCAAGGTTTAGTGCTTCTAGAGTAGCTATTAAAATTCTCGTGGCATTTCTGTCGGATACCTTACATCGATCTAATAAAATGGACAATTTCATGTTTAAAATCTCTTTAACGCCCCTTGCAAATGAAACTTTCATCCTCTTGCTCTCAGATGGTCCTGGATCTTCTGCAGCTTCTTCAGGGATGTCCATTTCCTCCAAGCTCTCAAGTTCCTGGTAGATGCTGTCCTCTTCAGTGTCTTAAAATATCTTCACTAGATAATTGTTCGATCTAACCAGCTCAAAGGCACTTTAGAAACTAAACTGAATAAATAAAAGGTCGGTTGTACGCTGAAGTAAAATCACCATCCCTAAAATATAAATTAGATTCACCCTCCTTTTTACCTGTCAAACGGGTCTTTCTTTGGTAAACTAGTCAGGTAATCCCCATATAATAAAAGATTAAATTTGAACAAAAGGCTCTTTATGTTTGAAAATTGAGTTCCAAAATACTTTTTAACAAAGAAATGTTAATTCCGAGACACATTATGTAAAAACCCGTAAAATTCTTAGAATACTCCCAAACTGGCTCCTACTGGTACCAGGTCACGTTTTTGGGGCTACAGGCTGTTGTAACTCGGTTTGACTTAAAATAACAACAATTATGTATAGAATATAAATTTTGAAGAACAACATTAGCTTTCTTTTGAGATATTAAGCGTGTTTCTATTATTTACCGTTCTGGAGTTATAGCTCCATATGTCAGCTTTTTGGCCAAAAATTTGGATTTTTTCAAACTTTGAGCGACGAGCGGCACGGGTTAACGTCGTTTAATCGAGCTCAAATTTCGACTATCTCAATATCTGGAAAGGGGAATCGTTTTGTGGGGTCCAGACGAACAAAATTCCGACATCGATTTTTTGCGGTCACCCTAATATATATACATATATTTCAATTTAACATTTTATAGCCTATTTCGTGTTTATAAATATAAAGAATATTCTTCACTTTATCTGCAGTATTACACTGAAATAATGTTTATTATAAAGTTCAATGGTATCTTAAAATATCCAAAGCCCTTTCCATCAGAAACCGCAAATGTTTGCCCGTTGAGGCAAAGGTGATAGTTAAAAGTGTTTATTTAAAGTTAATGGAGCGAGGACACGAAAAGTACTTTTCATTGAGTGCCTAACAAAACACGAAAAGACAAAGGTGTATCGAAATGTATTGATTTCTGGCAAAAAGGCTTAATCTGCCGCAAAATTTATGAAATCTGTGCACAAAAGTTCGTATGTTATTGTCACTTTCACGAAGGCAGTCCGAGGATAGTTGTGACATAAAACGTTCCACTAGAACTTTATGGCGTATTCTACGTCGTTTGGGGATTTTGTTCAAAAAAAATAGACAAAACGCAAGTTCTAATGGAATCACGGCGCTTACAACTCAGAATGGATTATATTGAAAAAATAAATACAGCTAGAGCGGAAAATCGAACGATAATTTACCTGGATGAGACTTGGTATGACACCCACGACACACCCAGTAAAGGATGGATTGATAAATCCAAAAAATGCCACACCAGAGCTCCATCAAATAAAAGTAAAAGAATAACTATTTTACATGCGGGGTCAGAAGAAGAATGGATACCAGAATGTCTATTTCTAGCAGCCAAGAATATTTCGGATTCCAGCTTGGATTATCAGTGTGTTTTGATATATGAATGTTTGTACCTTTACTATTCTGTCACTTTCTATTAATAGTTCCTGGCTGTTATCTTCACTTTCGTTGTTCGAATATTTGGTTTTTTTGAAGTTCGTTTTTAGACTTATTTTTCAAGACTTGTTACTTAATTCCATCGGCATTTCTTGTAATTCTTCTTTTGTATTGGCGATCAGACTGATATCATCTGCGAACATTAAGTGATTTAATCATTCACCGTCCATTAATGGTCCTTTATTTGCCCACTTTGCCTTCTATAGTCAAAGTGAACAGCTTTGGAGATATCGAGTGGCCTTGTTTAATTCCTCTTTCAGTTTTGATGTTATTTGTTTAAAAACTTCAAACATTATTTGTGATGTGGCAATTTTATATATGTATTCAAGAAGAGTTGTGTACCTTTCAACATTAAGGACTGACTCTACCGAATAAAATGCTTTTTCGTAGTCAACCACTGCTATCCTCAAGGTAACCTTATATTTAGTTGCTTTTTCCATTAGTAATCTAATTGTTGTGAAGATGGTCCAAAGTGCTGTATCCCCGTCTAAATCCCGCTTGTTCACGTGGTTGATAACTGTCTAATTTATTCGTTAATCCAGGTGCACGGCGCGGCGCGCGTCTCATCAGCGACTCAGTAAGCGAGCCCCTCCATATCCCCGCGCTTTCGTTCGTTCTTTTGTTTCGGCGCTTTATTTATTCGTGAATTACAAGCGTTGATAAATGCAATGTTTTGATTTCAAGTGTGTTGTATTTAATTTACGCGCGCGTATTCATTACTTAAAACTGATAACTTTATTGAATAGAGAACGTATTGTATACGCAAGAGAGAGAGTAGAAAAGAAACTGTAGAAAAACGAAAAAAGTACAGAAAATATAATGACCAATATTTAGATTTTGGATTTACCTACGTTAGCAAAGGAAATATGGAACTTCCCCAATGTGTTGTTTGTGTCATAATGTGCTGGCAGCTGAAACTATGCTTCCTACTAAATTGAAACGTCACTTAGAAACACGCGTTAAGGAAACCACTCATCGTCTGTTTCGAATAATGGGGATTTTTTTCGTTTAATGGGAACACAATTTGCTTTTTAACAGTTTGTTTCGGATAAGCCGGATTTCAGATAATCGCGATTCGGATAATCGGGATTGTACTGTAGTTAAAAAAAATTATCGAAATCGTTTGGAAATTAGGACCTGCAGATAATTTTGTTCCCAAATATACACTGTAGGGTAAGTCCGGGATATACGCTCCAGCGGGATAGACGCCTCATTACATTTGTGTGAAATGTAAGACGCGTAAACAAAAGAATGCCTTATAATACGAACGTGCCCCTCCCTCACTTCAATCTGCCACAAAGCGTTGGTGCGTGCGGTTGTGCGTAGGAGCGCTAATGACAGTGACGAGCCAAACAGTCGAGATTTTACTTTGTGGATGATTTTCAGCCCCTTATAATTTTGGAGTTAACATGTAATTTTATTTTATTTTTACTTCTGAATAAGAAGTCGGGTATGTAGATTATTATTAATTACATTTTTAGGATAAAATAAACGTATTTACCATTTTTTTTTTCGAAGGTATCTATTCCTGTGAAAAGGGATATATGCCCCGATATGTTTTGGGATAGTCGCCCCTAAGAGCGTCTATCCCTACTTCACCTTAATGCATGCTGGCTTTAAGGGCATCTATCCCTTGCCGTACTTAAGTGTATGTTATATGATTCAGATTGGAAATGCCCCGTAAATACAAGCGTAAAGCCGGCGTCCAACCGCGTGTCATTACTTGGACCGAGGACACATTGGCTGCAGCAATAGCAGAAATGCAAGATAAACGACTTAGCGTCAATGATATAGCAAAAAGACACGGAATACCATCTAGGACGTTACGTCGGCGGTTTGCTACACAAAATAAGAAAATAATACCATTAGGTAGGTACCTACTTTTATCATTGCACGTGTGCATTTATAATAATATTGCTTCGGATTTAGAATACTTACCTACCTCGTATAATTATGGGCAGGTAGTAATTTTTTTTATTTTGCCTAACTAATACCTACAATTTTTTTAGGAAAACATCCAACTCTTGGATTCGAAAATGAACGTCGGCTGGTCACACATATTCATAAGCTAGAACAAGGCATACCAGTGAAAAGCAAAAAAGATCAGTAAAAAGTTAAAGAAAAAGTTGATTTCAAAAGAACTAAAGCTAAGAAGCAAAAAAGAAATAATTCAAGTGATTATAAGTCAAGCGATACAGATATTACTGAGGATAGTATTGAAAGTGATAAAAATGAAAAAGAAAACAACAAAAAGAATAGCATTGAAAAACAAAGAAAAGATAAAGAGAAAATTAAAAGAAAACTGAGGAAGCGAACAGCTATGAAATTTTACAGTTCTAGTGAAGACGATAATAAAGAGAATGAGAACAGCAGTTTTGAAGTTGAAGAAATAAAAAAAAAAAAAACAAAAGACAAAGAAACAAAAACACGACAAAACTTATTCCAAAACCAAAGAAACATTCAAAAAGGCAAAGCCTGCTTTAATATATAGTTCTAATGATGAAAATGATGGAGTAGATGATAAGAATCTAGATGAGGATCATTGCGTGGAATGTCTTGACTATTATAGTAACACCAAATCCAAAGTAGATTGGATCCGTTGTGTTATGTGCCACAAGTAGCTCCACGAAACATGCACATTATATCGCAATTATTGCAACAAATGTGGGCGAATGCAGATTATTGCCACCAAAATGGCTAAATAGTTTTGCAGTTTTTAAGACGATTATATTTTTGTACCTAAGATGATTGATCTCTATACCTAGTGTTTTTAATTAATATGTTTATTTTTGTTCATGTTTAGTAAACTAGTAACATCATCTTAAATAATTGAAAATATAGCTAAAAAGAATATATATATATATATATATATATATATATATATATATATATATATATATATATATATATATATATATATATATGTATATATAATAATGTTGATTCAAACATATATTCAAAATGTTTGTTTTCTTGCAAAGGGCATCTATCCCCTCCAAAAAATTAGGTCTGGGGCATATATACCGCATACGAGGCATCAATCCCGTTATGCAGTTTTATTTTAAACTCAAAATATACGGTTTATTTATTGACTAATCTACAAAAAGTAGTACGAGGTGATTAAATGAAGTACCAAAGTTAGTGCACATATGAAAATCATGTGCGTATTATTTGTATGTTAAGAGGTAATGAGTAAAATAAAAAAAGTTGGGCACATATCCCGGATTTACCCTATGTATTGGATTTTAGTCAAAAGAGAGCTGTTCGCCTGATTGGAGACCCGGAACAACCCTGATTCACTGGAACATAGAACAGTCTATTTTACAAATATTTTCCTGGAAAGTGTTCAATTATTGTAACCCGCTTAACTCGTTCCAAAGCGGTGAATGTTAGGAACACGTCAGGCTATACTTGACATACGTCTGAAGTTCAGCTTATCCTCCTCGTAAAACCCTTTTCAAGGAGTCTTTTGTATGGAGGACCTAATCCCTTTGGAATGATTCGACTAGAACGCTTTTTTCGCACACGCATTGCTTTGGTAACACTTTAGGGATTTCCCTGCAACACGGATGCCCATTAAAAAAAATTGCGTTCATTCATCGTTTTTTAGCCTTAAGAATGAATTTATTCTGAGGAAAGTTTTAAGGGCGCGAGATGTGAGTGCGCATGCAATAATTATCACAGCTTGGCTTATGAGTTTTTCGACGTAGGAAGGAAAAAATACGAAGAAAACCTCTTAAAAAATGAACAGTACAGATTATTTTCATGCAAATAAGGACATGGCATGAGAATTGACTGCTAAATAAGCGAGATGATGCGCTGAATATCTCCACTACCTGGAAGGGTCTACTAGCTTAACCAAGGAATAACCAAAACATCGAGAAGGCAACAGTCAGCATAGCGCCGGAACCCGTAATTACTACCCAGCCGGCAAACACCGATGCTCGGAAGAAAACATCCGACCCACCCACCTACAATCTGCGTAGACGCCGACCTATAAAAGACTACTACCGCGCGTCGGTTTCTCACGGGTAGATATTTGCTCACGGGTAGATATTTGCAGCCGACTGATATCTTACCACCAGACTAACAAAGACTACAACTAACCTTGACTTTATCTTAAGGCCGTAGGTTAGTTGAGCCACTCCTTCAAAAGTATGCGTACAATTGAATTGTATCACAACCCTCCGTCATTGAGGAAATAGGTTAGGTTAGGATAAGTTAGGTTAAGTCTAGTGAGTGGAAATTAACATTAGTGTTAGTGAGTGAACTAGCCTAGTGTTAAACATCATCAAACAGTCTAGATATTAAAAAGCTCGTTCATATAAAAGGAGTAGAGGGATTTTCCCGGCTCACAAGGAGTTTTAGTGGGTATGCCAACCCTTCAGGTTGGAGAGCCCCACATAACCGGAGCACTCTGGGGCACCCTTATGGTGACGCAGGCTGCTCCGGAATCCATAAGGCGGATTTCTCCTTGACAAAAAAAAAAAAAAATCGGTTTTTCTCAGTTTTGAGCGGCAGCAGCAGCAATTATCACAGCTTGGCATATGAGTTTGTCGGGTTAGGAAGGAAAAAATACGAAGATAATCTCTTAAAAAATGAACAGTACAGATTATTTCCACGCAAATAATCCTAGTTTCCAAATAAATTAAAACAATATTGCCAATACTTACTAGTAATTGAAAATGTTGTCTATGTCAAAATATGCCACGTTTTGCGAACATGTGACTTTCTACAAGTTTTCCTACTGCCATTAACATACATTGCAACGACTTGAAAGAGAAACCAAAACATTTATATAACTTTTATATTATTTTATTAGCTCAAGGGACTGAAACTTGGCGATGAAAGTTGTGTCGTTGGAAAACCTACTTGTCCATTTTTGCACACGATCATTTTGAAAGTGACGTCATTAAGCAGAAACTAATAATCAGGCACAAGCAAGATTGCTAAATTGGCTAAAACACGTAGAAAATGGACGATATACCAGTGAAAAAAAAGAAATATAGTCCGATCAATAAATAATTCTTTGCATGCACGTCATAAATATCTAAATATAGTGTAAACATCCGTCTATATCAGTGATTCCCAAAGTGGTTCAGGTGGACCCCCAGGGGTCCACGGGAGACTCGACGGGGGTCTACGTTGGCGTGAAAAAAAAATGGGGGTTCACAAGTTGTAAGTGAAATTGGGGGTCCACAAAAATTTATCTGGTTTCGATAGTAAAGAATAAAAATGTTAGCTTGGCTTTACCTATCAATGTAGGCAGATAATACACTACTCAAAAAAATTAAGGGAGCAAAAAAAATTCCAAATTTTTCGGTGATTTTTGACAGGCTGTATTTCAGTGAAAAATGGTCGTATTGAGACTTTAAAAAAAAAGCATTTTGAAGCTTTAAGATTCTAATTTTCAGATTTTTTGGCTAAAATTTTTTAGGAGCTACGGTTCTCATGCAATCCTAACAGATAGCGCGGAAAAATAATTTTTTTTGGTCCACGGGCTTGAAAAAAATTTTTCAGTTAGGCCGGCATATGGATGAGATAGCCTGTTTATTTAGCATTAATTTCCTTGTTTTAAAACCTCCCTTAATTTTTTTGAGTAGTGTATTTTAAGAAGGTCAGCGACTGTTACTTGTAAAAACTTGTATATTCGATATTCAGTACAACGCGCGTCGAGACTTGCAAAGCGCCGCCCGCCCGCCCGCCCGCCCGCAACGCAATCCGTTTAGACGTGCAAAGGGACGAAATACGACTTGTGCTGTGCTTGCAATCTTGCATGAACTTGTTTGATTCTTCACCAATATAAATACGAATGCCAAGGACAAATGTTACTCATTTGTTTCCGGAATTTTAAAAAGAAAAGTGTGAGTGAATCAATGTCAGTGTTTGCCAGTGCCGGAAAAAGTAAGTACCTGCCTATTTGTTATTCATACTTTTATTTTATATTGTAATAATATTTATATTTGTTATGTTCGCAGGTAGTAGGTACGTAATAAAAATTAAATACTGAACAGGGCCATTATTCGATACTTCTATAAAAAAAACAGAAAGCCGAGAAAGATTGAACTTTTAGTACTTTTTATTATAAAATTATTTATTTACCCGACTGCATGTTTGTACATATTTCAGTGCCCTCGTAGTTGCTAATGCTAAATGACTAAAAATATTTTCATAAATTGTACGTGTCTTTATGTACCACTCGTAACGTACATCAAAGTAGTAAATAAATCATTAAAATCGGGGAGTTTTGATGTCAAAATATTCTTTAAAATATTTTCTCTCGAATTTACAGAAATGTAACAAAATATAATTAATCAAAAAATATTTTATATTACATTAAAATAGGTTCAGCCGTTTTGTGAAATGTGGTATTACAAGAGGAGCTACTCGAGCTTAGCACCAATGAGGAGCTGAAGGTGAAATTTAAAAAGGCTATCAAACATTTTGGCTGCAGGCAGAAATACCCGAAAAATATTCTGTGGGAAATTGCGAGAAAACTTTTGATAGCGTTTCCCTCGTCATACCTTGTCGAAAAAAGTTTTAGTGTCGTTACAAACTCACAGAACGGGGAGATTTGCGGTTATTCCTTACAAAACTGAAGCCAAATATTGATAATTTGCTGTCAATCCATCAAGTACATCCCTCCCATTAAAATTATGACTATTTTTTTTAATTGTTGATTTGCATTGTTGAAGTTACGGTACGTTATTAAGGTTTAATTTTAATTCTGTTAAGTCTATAATCATATTATTTTAATAAATAGAACACAAGAAAATATATTATTTTTCTTTTTATTTTTACCACTCCGAATTTAGGGTTGGAACTCAGCCACGACGCAAATTTCCATCGTTAGATCTAATCTTCACATTTTTTGACGAGTTTTGGGAATATGGTAGAAATGTAGCAGCAGGGGGTCCACCGAAACCAGTAAAATTTTGAAAGTGGTCCACGAGAAAAAAAAGTTTGGGAACCTCTGGTCTTTATTATTCTTCTTGTCAACATGTTAAGTAAAGGGTGATTCATTTAGAGGTACTTTTTTTTTAAATAAAAAAAATGAATAAAAACAATTTTATTTTATAATCTTTATTATCATATAAAAGAACCCATTCTTTACAATTATTTCTTAAAGATAATTTCTTTCAAATGTTGTCCGCGACTACGGTTAACAACGTCCATTCTGAAGTTCCAATTTTCAATGACGCGTGTGAGTATTTCGAGTGGTATTTGGCCAATGACTCGAGTAATATTGGCCTCCAATACCTCAATTGTAGCTGGCTTATCCATGTAGACTTTACATAGATCCAAAGGAAAAAGTCAAGAGGTGTGATGTCACATGATCTAGCCGGCCAATTCACTGGTCCAAAACGTGAAATGATCTGTTCGCCGAATTGCTCTCGCAGTAAAGCCATGGTTTCACGGGCTGTATGGCAAGTGGGCGCCATCTTGTTTGAACCAAATTTCGTCGAGACCACGGGCTTCAATTTCTGGCATCAAATAGTCTGTTATCATGGGCGCGATAACGGTCACCATTCACAGTAACATTCCGGCCGGCCTCTGTTTTGAAGAAATATGGACCGATTATTCCACCGGCCCATAAACCACACCAAACAGTTGTTTTTTCTGGATTTAATGGCAGCTCTTGAACCTCTTCAGGTTGTTCATCACCCCAAATACGGGCATTTTTGTTTATTCACGAACCCATTAAGCCAAAAATGGGCCTCATCGGTGAACAAAATTTTTCTCGAAAACAGTGAATCTTCTTCAAGCTTGTCAAGAGCCCAACGACTAAAACGGAAACGATTCGGAAGGTCGGTCGGCTTCAGTTGTTGCACTAGTTGAATTTTGTATGCTTTTAAAGAAAGATCCTTACGTAAAATACGCCAAGTTGTTGAATATGACAGGCCAAGCTGTTGAGAACGGCGACGAATTGACACTTCACGGTCTTCGCGTACACTCTCCGCTACCGCTCCTATATTTTCTTCACTACGTGCTGGATGTGGTCTATTCGGTCGAGCATTATCCAATAATGAAAATTGGGTCTCAAACTTATTGATGGTAGAGCGAATTGTGCGTTCGGTAGGCCGATTATGTGGACCATAAGTTGCTCTAAGCGCCCGATACACATTCCTCGTAGAACGCCCATTTTCGTAATAAAGTTGAACAATTTGTAGACGCTGTGCCGGGCTAAGTCTTTCCATTATGAATTGTCAAACACTACTGAACAGGAATGCCACTTGAGTTGACACGACGCATGCGCAATCTGCAATTAAATCCCCATCACAAAAAGTACCTCTAAATGAATCACCCTTTATATTTAAAAACTTAAAAACGTAGGTCTGTAGATCTGAAGTTATTTAAAACATTCGCTCCGTTATCCATCTCGATTACACTGGTAAACAAAATTGTTTGTCGTGCCACATGGACTTTTATGATATTTTTTACTTTAATAGGAGGTTGCCAGTAAAAACAAACATTAAAAAAAAATCTGTTAGCCAAGAATGTTATTCTCTTAAGTAATTTAAAATTTTTCAAAAAAAAAAACAATGACCTCCTAAACCAAAAATGTAAAAAAGTTTTATTATGAAGTTACGATCTAGGATTTTCTAGCAAATTTAGATCCTGGTTGGTCGGTTTTGATTGTCCAGCATTAATCTGCCAACATATTTGGGTTCCATTTGCCCTGGTAACGTTTTTCTATCTTAGAAATGTCCTGATGGAAACTTTTTCTCCGTGCTCATCGCTCACAGCCCCGAAATTCTGAGGGAAAAATCTAGGTGTGAGTCTGAAAAATGAATCTTGAGTGACATGTTGCAACCCAATGCTTGATAGGCGACCAATAACTCGCTAACCAACTCTTAAGTAATTTAAAATTTTTCAAAAAACAATGACCTCCTAAACCAAAAATGTAAAAAAGTTTTATTATGAAGTTACGATCTAGGATTTTCTAGCAAATTTAGATCCTAGTTGGTCGGTTTTGATTGTCCAGCATTAATCTGCCAACATATTTGGGTTCCATTTGCCCTGGTAACGTTTTTCCATCTTAGAAATGTCCTGATGGAAACTTTCTCCGTGCTCATCGCTCACAGCCCCGAAATTCTGAGGGAAAAATCTAGGTGTAAGTCTGAAAAATGAATCTTGAGTGACATGTTGAAACCCAATGCTTGATAGGCGACCAATAACTCGCTAACCAACTCTTAAGTAAATTAAAATTTTTCAAAAAACAATGACCTAAACCAAAAATGTAAAAAAGTTTTTATTATGAAGTTACGATCTAGGATTTTCTAGCAAATTTAGATCCTGGTTGGTCGGTTTTGATTGTCCAGCATTAATCTGCCAACATATTTGGGTTCCATTTGCCCTGGTAACGTTTTTCCATCTTAGAAATGTCCTGATGGAAACTTTCTCCGTGCTCATCGCTCACAGCCCCGAAATTCTGAGGGAAAAATCTAGGTGTAAGTCTGAAAAATGAATCTTGAGTGACATGTTGAAACCCAATGCTTGATAGGCGACCAATAACTCGCTAACCAACTCTTAAGTAATTTAAAATTTTTCAAAAAACAATGACCTCCTAAACCAAAAATGTAAAAAAGTTTTATTATGAAGTTACGATCTAGGATTTTCTAGCAAATTTAGATCCTGGTTGGTCGGTTTTGATTGTCCAGCATTAATCTGCCAACATATTTGGGTTCCATTTGCCCTGGTAACGTTTTTCCATCTTAGAAATGTCCTGATGGAAACTTTCTCCGTGCTCATCGCTCACAGCCCCGAAATTCTGAGGGAAAAATCTAGGTGTAAGTCTGAAAAATGAATCTTGAGTGACATGTTGAAATCCCCAATGCTTGATAGGCGACCAATAACTCGCTAACCAACTCTTAAGTAATTTAAAATTTTTCAAAAAACAATGACCTAAACCAAAAATGTAAAAAAGTTTTATTATGAAGTTACGATCTAGGATTTTCTAGCAAATTTAGATCCTGGTTGGTCGGTTTTGATTGTCCAGCATTAATCTGCCAACATATTTGGGTTCCATTTGCCCTGGTAACGTTTTTCCATCTTAGAAATGTCCTGATGGAAACTTTCTCCGTGCTCATCGCTCACAGCCCCGAAATTCTGAGGGAAAAATCTAGGTGTGAGTCTGAAAAATGAATCTTGAGTGACATGTTGAAACCCATTGCTTGATAGGCGACCAATAACTCGCTAACCAACTCTTAAGTAATTTAAAATTTTTCAAAAAACAATGACCTCCTAAACCAAAAATGTAAAAAAGTTTTATTATGAAGTTACGATCTAGGATTTTCTAGCAAATTTAGATCCTGGTTGGTCGGTTTTGATTGTCCAGCATTAATCTGCCAACATATTTGGGTTCCATTTGCCCTGGTAACGTTTTTCCATCTTAGAAATGTCCTGATGGAAACTTTCTCCGTGCTCATCGCTCACAGCCCCGAAATTCTGAGGGAAAAATCTAGGTGTAGTCTGAAAAATGAATCTTGAGTGACATGTTGAAACCCAATGCTTGATAGGCGACCAATAACTCGCTAACCAACTCTTAAGTAATTTAAAATTTTTCAAAAAACAATGACCTCCTAAACCAAAAATGTAAAAAAGTTTTATTATGAAGTTACGATCTAGGATTTTCTAGCAAATTTAGATCCTGGTTGGTCGGTTTTGATTGTCCAGCATTAATCTGCCAACATATTTGGGTTCCATTTGCCCTGGTAACGTCTTCCTATCTTAGAAATGTCCTGATGGAAACTTTCTCCGTGCTCATCGCTCACAGCCCCGAAATTCTGAGGGAAAAATCTAGATGTGAGTCTGAAAAATGAATCTTGAGTGACATGTTGAAACCCAATGCTTGATAGGCGACCAATAACTCGCTAACCAACTCTTAAGTAATTTAAAATTTTTCAAAAAACAATGACCTCCTAAACCAAAAATGTAAAAAAGTTTTATTATGAAGTTACGATCTAGGATTTTCTAGCAAATTTAGATCCTGGTTGATCGGTTTTGATTGTCCAGCATTAATCTGCCAACATATTTGGGTTCCATTCGCCCTGGTAACGTTTTTCCATCTTAGAAATGTCCTGATGGAAACTTTCTCCGTGCTCATCGCTCACAGCCCCGAAATTCTGAGGGAAAAATCTAGGTGTAAGTCTAAAAAATGAATCTTGAGTGACATGTTGAAACCCAAAGCTTGATAGGCGACCAATAACTCGCTAACCAACTCTTAAGTAATTTAAAATTTTTCAAAAAACAATGACCTCCTAAACCAAAAATGTAAAAAAGTTTTATTATGAAGTTACGATCTAGGATTTTCTAGCAAATTTAGATCCTGGTTGGTCGGTTTTGATTGTCCAGCATTAATCTGCCAACATATTTGGGTTCCATTTGCCCTGGTAACGTTTTTCTATCTTAGAAATGTCCTGATGGAAACTTTCTCCGTGCTCATCGCTCACAGCCCCGAAATTCTGAGGGAAAAATCTAGGTGTGAGTCTGAAAAATGAATCTTGAGTGACATGTTGCAACCCAATGCTTGATAGGCGACCAATAACTCGCTAACCAACTCTTAAGTAATTTAAAATTTTTCAAAAAACAATGACCTCCTAAACCAAAAATGTAAAAAAGTTTTATTATGAAGTTACGATCTAGGATTTTCTAGCAAATTTAGATCCTAGTTGGTCGGTTTTGATTGTCCAGCATTAATCTGCCAACATATTTGGGTTCCATTTGCCCTGGTAACGGTGTGTTTTTTTTTCCATCTTAGAAATGTCCTGATGGAAACTTTCTCCGTGCTCATCGCTCACAGCCCCGAAATTCTGAGGGAAAAATCTAGGTGTAAGTCTGAAAAATGAATCTTGAGTGACATGTTGAAACCCAATGCTTGATAGGCGACCAATAACTCGCTAACCAACTCTTAAGTAAATTAAAATTTTTCAAAAAACAATGACCTAAACCAAAAATGTAAAAAAGTTTTATTATGAAGTTACGATCTAGGATTTTCTAGCAAATTTAGATCCTGGTTGGTCGGTTTTGATTGTCCAGCATTAATCTGCCAACATATTTGGGTTCCATCTGCCCTGGTAACGTTTTTTCCATCTTAGAAATGTCCTGATGGAAACTTTCTCCGTGCTCATCGCTCACAGCCCCGAAATTCTGAGGGAAAAATCTAGGTGTAAGTCTGAAAAATGAATCTTGAGTGACATGTTGAAACCCAATGCTTGATAGGCGACCAATAACTCGCTAACCAACTCTTAAGTAATTTAAAATTTTTCAAAAAACAATGACCTCCTAAACCAAAAATGTAAAAAAGTTTTATTATGAAGTTACGATCTAGGATTTTCTAGCAAATTTAGATCCTGGTTGGTCGGTTTTGATTGTCCAGCATTAATCTGCCAACATATTTGGGTTCCATTTGCCCTGGTAACGTTTTTCCATCTTAGAAATGTCCTGATGGAAAACTTTCTCCGTGCTCATCGCTCACAGCCCCGAAATTCTGAGGGAAAAATCTAGGTGTAAGTCTGAAAAATGAATCTTGAGTGACATGTTGAAACCCAATGCTTGATAGGCGACCAATAACTCGCTAACCAACTCTTAAGTAATTTAAAATTTTTCAAAAAACAATGACCTAAACCAAAAATGTAAAAAAGTTTTATTATGAAGTTACGATCTAGGATTTTCTAGCAAATTTAGATCCTGGTTGGTCGGTTTTGATTGTCCAGCATTAATCTGCCAACATATTTGGGTTCCATTTGCCCTGGTAACGTTTTTCCATCTTAGAAATGTCCTGATGGAAACTTTCTCCGTGCTCATCGCTCACAGCCCCGAAATTCTGAGGGAAAAATCTAGGTGTGAGTCTGAAAAATGAATCTTGAGTGACATGTTGAAACCCATTGCTTGATAGGCGACCAATAACTCGCTAACCAACTCTTAAGTAATTTAAAATTTTTCAAAAAACAATGACCTCCTAAACCAAAAATGTAAAAAAGTTTTATTATGAAGTTACGATCTAGGATTTTCTAGCAAATTTAGATCCTGGTTGGTCGGTTTTGATTGTCCAGCATTAATCTGCCAACATATTTGGGTTCCATTTGCCCTGGTAACGTTTTTCCATCTTAGAAATGTCCTGATGGAAACTTTCTCCGTGCTCATCGCTCACAGCCCCGAAATTCTGAGGGAAAAATCTAGGTGTAAGTCTGAAAAATGAATCTTGAGTGACATGTTGAAACCCAATGCTTGATAGGCGACCAATAACTCGCTAACCAACTCTTAAGTAATTTAAAATTTTTTCAAAAAACAATGACCTCCTAAACCAAAAATGTAAAAAAGTTTTATTATGAAGTTACGATCTAGGATTTTCTAGCAAATTTAGATCCTGGTTGGTCGGTTTTGATTGTCCAGCATTAATCTGCCAACATATTTGGGTTCCATTTGCCCTGGTAACGTCTTCCTATCTTAGAAATGTCCTGATGGAAACTTTCTCCGTGCTCATCGCTCACAGCCCCGAAATTCTGAGGGAAAAATCTAGATGTGAGTCTGAAAAAATGAATCTTGAGTGACATGTTGAAACCCAATGCTTGATAGGCGACCAATAACTCGCTAACCAACTCTTAAGTAATTTAAAATTTTTCAAAAAACAATGACCTCCTAAACCAAAAATGTAAAAAAGTTTTATTATGAAGTTACGATCTAGGATTTTTCTAGCAAATTTAGATCCTGGTTGATCGGTTTTGATTGTCCAGCATTAATCTCCTGCCAACATATTTGGGTTCCATTCGCCCTGGTAACGTTTTTCCATCTTAGAAATGTCCTGATGGAAACTTTCTCCGTGCTCATCGCTCACAGCCCCGAAATTCTGAGGGAAAAATCTAGGTGTAAGTCTAAAAAAAAATGAATCTTGAGTGACATGTTGAAACCCAAAGCTTGATAGGCGACCAATAACTCGCTAACCAACTCTTAAGTAATTTAAAATTTTTCAAAAAAACAATGACCTCCTAAACCAAAAAATGTAAAAAAGTTTTATTATGAAGTTACGATCTAGGATTTTCTAGCAAATTTAGATCCTGGTTGGTCGGTTTTGATTGTCCAGCATTAATCTGCCAACATATTTGGGTTCCATTTGCCCTGGTAACGTTTTTCTATCTTAGAAATGTCCTGATGGAAACTTTCTCCGTGCTCATCGCTCACAGCCCCGAAATTCTGAGGGAAAAAATCTAGGTGTGAGTCTGAAAAATGAATCTTGAGTGACATGTTGCAACCCAATGCTTGATAGGCGACCAATAACTCGCTAACCAACTCTTAAGTAATTTAAAATTTTTCAAAAAACAATGACCTCCTAAACCAAAAATGTAAAAAAGTTTTATTATGAAGTTACGATCTAGGATTTTCTAGCAAATTTAGATCCTAGTTGGTCGGTTTTGATTGTCCAGCATTAATCTGCCAACATATTTGGGTTCCATTTGCCCTGGTAACGTTTTTCCATCTTAGAAATGTCCTGATGGAAACTTTTCTCCGTGCTCATCGCTCACAGCCCCGAAATTCTGAGGGAAAAATCTAGGTGTAAGTCTGAAAAATGAATCTTGAGTGACATGTTGAAACCCAATGCTTGATAGGCGACCAATAACTCGCTAACCAACTCTTAAGTAATTTAAAATTTTTCAAAAAAACAATGACCTAAACCAAAAATGTAAAAAAAGTTTTATTATGAAGTTACGATCTAGGATTTTCTAGCAAATTTAGATCCTGGTTGATCGGTTTTGATTGTCCAGCATTAATCTGCCAACATATTTGGGTTCCATTCGCCCTGGTAACGTTTTTCCATCTTAGAAATGTCCTGATGGAAACTTTCTCCGTGCTCATCGCTCACAGCCCGAAATTCTGAGGGAAAAATCTAGGTGTAAGTCTGAAAAATGAATCTTGAGTGACATGTTGAAACCCAATGCTTGATAGGCGACCAATAACTCGCTAACCAACTCTTAAGTAATTTAAAATTTTTCAAAAAATAATGACCTCCTAAAACCAAAAATGTAAAAAAGTTTTATTATGAAGTTACGATCTAGGATTTTCTAGCAAATTTAGATCCTGGTTGGTCGGTTTTGATTGTCCAGCATTAATCTGCCAACATATTTGGGTTCCATTTGCCCTGGTAACGTTTTTTTCCATCTTAGAAATGTCCTGATGGAAACTTTTTCCGTGCTCATCGCTCACAGCCCCGAAATTCTGAGGGAAAAATCTAGGTGTAAGTCTGAAAAAATTAATCTTGAGTGACATGTTGAAACCCAATGCTTGATAGGCGACCATATAACTCGCTAACCAACTCTTAAGTAATTTAAAATTTTTCAAAAAACAATGACCTAAACCAAAAATGTAAAAAAGTTTTATTATGAAGTTACGATCTAGGATTTTCTAGAGCAAATTTAGATCCTGGTTGGTCGGTTTTGATTGTCCAGCATTAATCTGCCAACATATTTGGGTTCCATTTGCCCTGGGTAACGTTTTTCCATCTTAGAAATGTCCTGATGGAAACTTTCTCCGTGCTCATCGCTCACAGCCCCGAAATTCTGAGGGAAAAATCTAGGTGTAAGTCTGAAAAATGAATCTTGAGTGACATGTTGAAACCCAATGCTTGATAGGCGACCAATAACTCGCTAACCAACTCTTAAGTAATTTAAAATTTTTCAAAAAAACAATGACCTCCTAAACCAAAAAATGTAAAAAAGTTTTATTATGAAGTTACGATCTAGGATTTTCTAGCAAATTTAGATCCTGGTTGGTCGGTTTTGATTGTCCAGCATTAATCTGCCAACATATTTGGGTTCCATTTGCCCTGGTAACGTTTTTCCATCTTAGAAATGTCCTGATGGAAACTTTTCTCCGTGCTCATCGCTCACAGCCCGAAATTCTGAGGGAAAAATCTAGATGTGAGTCTGAAAAAATGAATCTTGAGTGACATGTTGAAACCCAATGCTTGATAGGCGACCAATAACTCGCTAACCAACTCTTAAGTAATTTAAAATTTTTCAAAAAACAATGACCTCCTAAACCAAAAAAATGTAAAAAAGTTTTATTATGAAGTTACGATCTAGGATTTTCTAGCAAATTTAGATCCTGGTTGGTCGGTTTTGATTGTCCAGCATTAATCTGCCAACATATTTGGGTTCCATTTGCCCTGGTAACGTTTTTCCATCTTAGAAATGTCCTGATGGAAACTTTCTCCGTGCTCATCGCTCACAGCCCCGAAATTCTGAGGGAAAAAATCTAGGTGTAAGTCTGAAAAATGAATCTTGAGTGACATGTTGAAACCCAATGCTTGATAGGCGACCAATAACTCGCTAACCAACTCTTAAGTAATTTAAAATTTTTTCAAAAAACAATGACCTCCTAAACCAAAAATGTAAAAAAGTTTTATTATGAAGTTACGATCTAGGATTTTCTAGCAAATTTAGATCCTGGTTGGTCGGTTTTGATTGTCCAGCATTAATCTGCCAACATATTTGGGTTCCATTTGCCCTGGTAACGTTTTTCCATCTTAGAAATGTCCTGATGGGAAACTTTCTCCGTGCTCATCGCTCACAGCCCCGAAATTCTGAGGGAAAAAATCTAGGTGTAAGTCTGAAAAATGAATCTTGAGTGACATGTTGAAACCCAATGCTTGATAGGCGACCAATAACTCGCTAACCAACTCTTAAGTAATTTAAAATTTTTCAAAAAACAATGACCTCCTAAACCAAAAATGTAAAAAAGTTTTATTATGAAGTTACGATCTAGGATTTTCTAGCAAATTTAGATCCTGGTTGGTCGGTTTTGATTGTCCAGCATTAATCTGCCAACATATTTGGGTTCCATTTGCCCTGGTAACGTTTTTCCATCTTAGAAATGTCCTGATGGAAACTTTCTCCGTGCTCATCGCTCACAGCCCCGAAATTCTGAGGGAAAAATCTAGGTGTAAGTCTGAAAAAAATGAATCTTGAGTGACATGTTGAAACCCAATGCTTGATAGGCGACCAATAACTCGCTAACCAACTCTTAAGTAATTTAAAATTTTTCAAAAAACAATGACCTCCTAAACCAAAAATGTAAAAAAAGTTTTATTATGAAGTTACGATCTAGGATTTTCTAGCAAATTTAGATCCTGGTTGGTCGGTTTTGATTGTCCAGCATTAATCTGCCAACATATTTGGGTTCCATTTGCCCTGGTAACGTTTTTCCATCTTAGAAATGTCCTGATGGAAACTTTCTCCGTGCTCATCGCTCACAGCCCCGAAATTCTGAGGGAAAAAATCTAGATGTGAGTCTGAAAATGAATCTTGAGTGACATGTTGAAACCCAATGCCTGATAGGCGACCAATAACTCGCTAACCAACTCTTAAGTAATTTAAAATTTTTCAAAAAACAATGACCTCCTAAACCAAAAAAATGTAAAAAAGTTTTATTATGAAGTTACGATCTAGGATTTTTCTAGCAAATTTAGATCCTGGTTGGTCGGTTTTGATTGTCCAGCATTAATCTGCCAACATATTTGGGTTCCATTTGCCCTGGTAACGTTTTTCCATCTTAGAAATGTCCTGATGGAAACTTTCCTCCGTGCTCATCGCTCACAGCCCCGAAATTCTGAGGGAAAAATCTAGATGTGAGTCTGAAAAATGAATCTTGAGTGACATGTTGAAACCCAATGCTTGATAGGCGACCAATAACTCGCTAACCAACTCTTAAGTAATTTAAAATTTTTCAAAAAAAACAATGACCTCCTAAACCAAAAATGTAAAAAAGTTTTATTATGAAGTTACGATCTAGGATTTTTCTAGCAAATTTAGATCCTGGTTGGTCGGTTTTTGATTGTCCAGCATTAATCTGCCAACATATTTGGGTTCCATTTGCCCTGGTAACGTTTTTCCATCTTAGAAATGT
>JAHKBH010003618.1:0-15000 GCA_019049505.1 Pachyrhynchus sulphureomaculatus
CAGTGAAGTTTGGTTTTTTAATTTTGTCTCTTCTCTTCAGTAAATTTCTTGCGACAAAACAGAAACAATTTTAGACCTCAGACTAGTAAATATAAAATAAAAAATCCACTAAACTGACTGCTAAGAATTGCCTAATAACTCTTTACATAACCAGTTTTTAAATTTCATTCTTGTAACATTATTCGTATTTTAAACATTCTACTTTATGTTTCCCCATTCTATATGAATATCAAAACAAAATACCAGTCACTTGAACTTAAAGGAGTTACAAAATCAATTTTTAAAAAACCGCTCTCTTCTTGAGTAGCTGCGTAACAAGCATGTCATCGAAGCGACGGGATAAAACAATGCCTGAGGGTAGTTTTACATCGAGTCATTTCTTAACACGAGGAGCACGTTACAAGGGTTTAGGATCTTTTCAATAAGCCTGCCCTCGACTTATACAATATAACAGCTTCTATCAGTTTTTGTCAAAAGCTATCCACTTAAAGTTTTACAAGTAGCTTTCCGTCACGTTTTTGTTCAACTTAAAAGGTTGGGAAAAAAATCACATGTCGTGTATGGATTGAACTAGCGAAAAACTTAATATGCGGTTTGGTAAAAAATCATGCGGTATTACAAACATAGTTTTTATTTTGAATATTTGATGTAAAAATAAATGGTGATCATTACGAGTTTCCTGAATATTCTATTTTCTTTTATTTATTTAGAGCAATTTCTATAGGTGGTGAATGCCGATATGGGGATATATACAGTCTGTCAAGTAAGAACGTGACGGCTCGTATTGTTAAAAAAAATGTTTTTCGAAAAATTCTTTGGTGTGGTAACAACGGCGCATTTATCTTAGTAAGTTGTCCAATCGCTTCCTGCGTCAATAATCGCCTGGCTTCTTCGAGGCATGCTGTCGATTAGATTTTCTGCATGCCAAAGTCCTCAGAGTCTTTTCTCTGAGCTGACTATTCTGAGGGTCACCCTAGTATTTTATCACGAACTCACGCGAGCCGCTACGCGACGTGATTTTCGCCCAGCAAAAGTTTCTCTAACGTGCTTTAGAATTTGACCTCATGAGCAAGAAGAAGATGGTATCGAATAGTCTCATGGGAGACATTAACACCCGATTTTCTTAATTTTGCCACTCTTTGATGCATCGTCCAATTTCGGGTCACGTGAAAACAAAGACAGGATTCGTTTTTTTCGACTTTCGAAGTGACTTTATCTACCGGGCCACGAGTCAGCAATTCGTCGACGTTTTTCGTCTCGTTAAAATGATTTACCTACTTCTTCACAAACGATATCGACTTTTTAATATATTTAGTGGCCGTCCCCGAATGTGTCATTTTAGGCCGCTTTGGATGGGAACAATGAGACTGCTCGAACCGACGCGCAAAACAAGTGAATTATTTTTGATTTTACGTCATCTCGACGAAAGTTCGGAATCGACTGATACTTTTACTATAATATGTCATAAACAAAGGTTCCCTTCTACCGATTTTTTGTTGAAATCGCTAAAATCGCATCTACTAAAAATTAATTATCGCGGACTTACTTGATACACTGTACAATAATACATTATTATAAAAAATAAAGAGTAAACTTTTCTGAATTTCCGCGTAAATTACAGGTAAAAATTAAACCAATTCCAAAAGAAAACTGATAACGAGTATGTAACAGTATTTTATATTGATTTATAAAGATAATATCTACCTGCTTCTAAAGAAAAATATAGATGGCAAAAGAATTCTTTGTTGTTGTCAACCTAAATGAAAACCGCAAAAAATCTAAGCACTAAGTAATTAATATTTAAAACACAAAATATAATATGTAAACACACAAAATTAACCAAAATTTTGAAGTTACGTTCACTTATGTTATTGGAATCGATATTTTTAGCAAGAACATGCTGAAATTTCATAATGTTCCTTAAGATCTGACGTTCAGCCTAGAATTATTTTTAAGATACATAATGGGTGGCGTATAATTTAGATTTATTTACTAAGATGTCTTCAAAACTAAGCTAAACTATGAAATTTTTTATAGAGAAGTTCAGTGAACTGTTAAGATGTTCGTCTTGGGGCCCATTTTGTCCTTCGTAGTTAAAAATAATATTTAGTTTCCAAATACTGGAAGAGTAATTGTATATTTAGGTTGATTTTGGATCCTCTATGTTTGATATCAGTTATGTCAGTTGTGTGACATATCCAGAGTTGAATTATTTGACGTAACCTCCCTCAACCGCAATGATCGCCTCTATCCTTGGCCTGAAGCGCTCGCACGCTCTCTTTAAAGCAGCACTCTCCATATTGGCAAACGATGCTTCGATAGCGGGTTAGCGGAACCTTACCTAGACTTCTCAGAAGCATTACATTTAAAAACAATGTCGTACACAGTTGATCTCGGGTATTCGAAAAAGCGAATTATTTCAGTTGCCGAACGTCCAACGCGAAGACTTTCGATAATCGCTCTTCGGTTGTACTCCGCACTTATCTACAAGGGTAAGATCATTTTGAGGTTATGACTGTTTATTAGAAGTATGTGGATTTCACGAACGTCAACAACGACCTATAGCGGAACTGCTATATGGCGGAAAATTCAAATTTAAATTTGTCCGGATTTAAGCGCCATACTCTGTATACATTATTCGAACATAGTTGAACATATGCGTATTCAGTTTCTTTATGAAATTTAAATGAATTTGTTAAACTTTTTGGCTCCCAATTAAAAAAAAAAACAGTTTTTTAATACAAAGGGTCACGTAAATTTCATTCTTCTTCTTTCTTCTGAGCTAGCTATTCTCTATCCTTTGAATATAGGCCTCTCTCATGTGCTTCTATATATCCCTGTTTTGAACAATTTGATACCAACTGAGCCCCGCTAAATTTCATTAAAAAACCAAAAATACACGTAAAATCTTAGGTATATAGAGGCTTAAATGATCTTATCCTTCTTTTGACAGTAAAGCATAACTTCTGAAGAATTAGATAACTTTACTTAATAACTATATATTTTTAACAAGTTATATTAAGCTTACTTCTTATATTAGAAATATTCTTTACTCAAATTTGAGCCGTGGATTAAAAACAGGAATAAATTACGCCTTACATTAATCCAGACTAACATATTCAAAACCGAAATTAATATTTCTTTTTAAGCGGATTTATGTTTTTGACATTTCTCTGGGTAATCCACTAAAGTTTCTAAAGCATAAATTAAAATATGTGTGATTTGTACATGGCAACGGATTTATGTGCCGCCACTTTGTTAAAACTTAGTATTTTATGGAGCTGGTATTAGAGTTTTTTTTTTATGCAATTTTATCAGTTTTAGCAATCAATATTGGTATACGCATGCTAATTTCTAACGTATATACCGTTAATATTATATTTATTCAAAAAACTTTTATTTTAACTTGGCGAAGTAACTTGTCAGACCGAGTAAACATTTTTGGTGCACCTAACAATTAAGCTTTTTAAAATACATATTACGATTATCGAATCATTAGCCAAGCTAAGATCGTCGATATGATCAAATGTTTCTCGAGATAGATTGACAGATGAGAGAATTGTGATCACTGCTGAAACATGGACTTTGTTCAATTTTAGTATTTGATATAGATTTTTATTACTGGATTATTATCCTAACGATCAAGCTACCTAGCAGTAAGTCCTGTTAACAATTTCTCTATCGGTCTGTATGCTGAAACCACCTCGCTCGATGAAGGGCAGGTATGCTGTTAAATTTTATATTTTCATAAGTCAGATATACAATCTAATGTAGCTTTCTGCGATGTTGCGCCAATACTGCAATTAGTACTTTGAGTTTTGTTTTCTAGTTTGTTGATTCTAGCTCGACTGATGAAGCGTGATATGGCGAACCCTGTCCCGAGATGGATTGATAGATGAGAGAACTCTGCTGAAATTTGAACTTTGTTTGTTTTTAGTAGTCGACGTCGATTTTCATTACTTTGTTAAAACCATAAAAAATCGTAGCGGTAATTGTTAGTGACAGTTCTTCTGTCAGTCTGTGACGTTAAACACCCCCGACGGAGGGTAGGTACTCTTTTAAATTTTAGGCTTTCACAAGCCAGACATGCAATTATTTGTATTTTACTGCGATTTTGCGCAAGGACTACAATCAGTACTTCTAGTTTTGTTCTCTCTTTTATCGATTCTAGCTCGACTAATGAGTGATAATACGGCAAAATGTCACCCGACATAGACTGATAGGTGATCACTGCTGAAATATAGACTTTATGCATATATATATATATATATATATATATATATACATATATATATATATATATATATATATATATATATATATATATATATACATATACATATATATATATATATATATATATATATATTATATATATATATATGTATACATATATATATATATATATATATATATATATATACATATATATATATATATATATATATATATATATATATATATATATATATGTATATATATATATATATATATATATATATATATATATATATATATATACACATATATATATATATATATATATATATATATATATATATATATATATATACATATACATATATATATATATATATATATATATATATATATATATATATATATATATATATATATATATATATATATATATATGTGTATACATATATATATATATATATATATATATATATATATATATATATATATATATATATATATATGTATATATATATATATATATATATATATATAATACATATATATGTATATATATATATATTGTACCGTTTGAATATTGGTTGCCCCAGGCTTGAGCACAATTTTCTTGCTGCCCCGCTTTAATTTCTGATAATGAATTGAGTGAATCCTGATTTTAAAAGAACTAAAGAAATTAAACACACACTAGCTCAGTTTTCTTTGGTAGAGAGATATGGGTAAGAGATAATTTTTGTACGTCTTTTTGGAATTATTTTCTATTTTTAAAGAAACCTCAGCTGTACGACTTTTTGGGCACCATTCATTTTAAAATAGAAAGGATCTAACTTCAGCTAAAAAAAATGAAAAAATACTGAAAGGGTATACTGTTGGTAAAGTAAAAAAATCAGTTTGGTACAGCCGTTCTTATCCTGAAAAGTAAGATAGGTATTCAGTGAGACACTAGCTTTAATCAACAAAAAGAAAATTTATTCATGTTTTTAAAAATAAAAAGTTCTAACCTTTGCAGTTTTACAGGATTACTAAAAATTTTAGCCTAACAGGTAGTTATGACATTTAATTCTAAACTCTGACTACTCCCGAAGACGAAAAATAGTGCTTTTCACTTCACTTTTTAGTCAGTTCAAATTGCTGTTAAGGCACTACTCAGGGATAAGTCTATGGAAGGATGTTTTGGTAACTTACTGTTTTTTATTTCGGCTTCGATGGAACACGACCGATTTCACACTTTTCTAGTAAACACTTAGAGAGCCCACTACGGCTTTTCGTTAAAAAACTTGTGCTTTATTTAGCTCTCATGATTGTTGTTATGAGCCTTTACTGCAGCTCTGTCGAAGGAGCCTACTTGGCGGCTCCGATGAAAATTAGCCTGGCTGCGGCTTGATGGTACTCAGCCTCGATCCCTGTCCTACCGGACCCTTAAATAAGCCGTGGGCCTTCTCTCGGTCATATCGCGACGCCGGAACCAAAAATCCGGATACACATTTTCAACCAATCCCGGCGTGCCGATAGATTCGGTCAGAAACCCGCACAGCACACTAATATACCGAACGGCTTGGAATCTCTTATTAATATACCGTTCGATACAAAAATGAAAATAAGTACAATTTGAAGTGAAAAAATCAGTAACATTACATGGTCTTAAAATCTAGGAAAAAAATGAATGTTACAATATATATATATATATATATATATATATATATATATATATATATATATAGACATATATATATATATATATATATATATATATATATATAGACATATATATATATATATATATATAGACATATATATATATATATATATATATATATATATATATATATATATATATATATATATATATATATATATATATATATATATAGACATATATATATATATATATATATATATATATATATATATATATATATATATATATATATGGTATATCTTCCTTCAGCCGCTCTCTACTCACTGTCGGGTATAGGCCTCTCTCAAATCTTTCCATTTTTCTCTATGTTGTGCTTGTTGATACCAGTTAAGCCCTCCGATTCTATTCAGATTGTCACTCCATCTCTGTTGGGGTCTTCCTATGGTTCGCTTTTCACCCTATGGTCTCCACCTAGTGATCTTGCCACTCCACTTATACGTCGCTCTCGCTACATGGCCGACCCAGCTCCATCTCAGAGATGTTACCCGTTTGGTAATATCATCCACCTTTGTTTGTTGTCTAATCCATTTATTAGTTTTCTTGTCCTTCAAAGTAACACTCAACATCTTCCTTTCTATTGCTCGTTGGTGAACTTGTAGTTTTTCTATTGTTCTTTTAGTTAAAACCCATGTCTCGGCTCCATACGTTGTAGCTGGTAAGATACATTGACTATAAAATTTGGGTTTTTGATCTTTGAGGAATGTTCATATTCCGTATATATTTATACCATATACCATATATGGTATATATATGTATATATATATATATATATATATATATATATATATATATATATATATATATATATACATATATATATATATATATATATATATATATATATATATATATATATACATCTATATACATATACATATATATATATATATATATATATATATATATATATATACATATATATATATATATATATATATATATATATATATATATATATATATATGTATATATATGTATATATATATATATATATATATATATATATATATATATATATATATATATATATATATATATATATAGACATATATATATAGACATATATATATATATATATATATATATATATATATATATATATATATATATATATATATATATATATATATCTGTCGAAGGAAGCCTACTTGGCGGCTCCGATGAAAATTAGCCTGGCTGCGGCTTGATGGCACTCAGCCTCGATCCCTGTCCTACCGAACCCTTAAATAAGCCGTGGGCCTTCTCTCGGTCATATCGCGACGCCGGAACCAAAAATCCGGATACACATTTTCAACCAATCCCGGCGTGCCGATAGATTCGGTCAGAAACCCGCACAGCACACTAATATACCGAACGGCTTGGAATCTCTTATTATATACCGTTCGATACAAAAATGAAAATAAGTACAATTTGAAGTGAAAAATCAGTAACATTACATGGTCTTAAAATCTAGGAAAAAAAATGAATGTTACATTTACCCCCTTCCAAAAAGAAATAGACTACACTAGTCTATTAAACTTAGGCTACTTATGAAAAAGGTACAAAGTGGTACACTATCACTTAATACTAAGGTCAGAACTTAAAACAGAAGTACAAACTTCGGACCTTACTACTAGACTTAACTCAATTAAGCACTAATATTAAGTACAATGAGAACCAAATGAAAATCTTTGCATGATCACAAGAATCTTATAACTAGACTTAACTTAATTAGACACTAAGGTTAAGTACATCAAAAAGCAAATAAAAATCCTTGCATGAACATAAGAAATACCTTTCCAAAATAACAATCGCGGTCTTCTTATATAAAAGAATCAGCTCTGTTATTGTTACCAAAACAAAAAAATATAACTTTGTCTAGACTCTTGTCTAAATCAAAAAAAGTGAACTGAAATAAAATATGAACACCCCCCTTAAAATATTTTAAGGATTGTCTGAAAATTTTCTATTTCAGCAAAAGAAATTTATAAAAATTCTTAAATAAAGAAAAAAAAATAAAAAAATGATTCTAGTGCAAACACTTACACTAAAAAGAAAAAGTCTTGTCAGACCATTTAGCACTAGGCCAAAAAAAAAAAAAATATCTGGATAAATATCCAGACAAACTCTCGGGAAAAATCGCCATCCATGCTCTAGCTCATCACTAAGAGAACATTCTAAATCTAGTATCACTACTAGTCGCACTCGGAAAATAATCGCAATCTATCGCGCAATGTCGACGTCCTAAGACATCTAGACATGCTAAAATCGCTAGGGAAAACTCTACATCGCGCAATGTCGACGTCCTGAGACATCCAGACATGCAAAAATCGCCAGGGAAAACGCTCTGGTTGATCGCCAGAAAACACGTCAGCTCATCGCCAACAAAACACTCTGGTATATCGCCAGAAAAAACCTCGGCTCCTCGCCAAGAAAACACTCTGGTATATCGCCAGAAAAAAGCCTCGGCTCCTCGCCAAGAAAACATTCTGGTACATCGCCAGAAAAAAGCTCGGCTCCTCGCCAAGAAAACACTCTGTAAATAGCCCTCGACTACACAAATTCCGCGTTCTTAAAGAACAATCTCGCCATTAACATAGTGAGTAGCTATAAAAGCTAACAATATCACTATAGGCACAGTGAATAGCTATAAAAGCTAAAATTCACTCTAAACACAGTGAATAGCTATAAAAGCTAAAATTCACCAAACTGAATGATCCTGCTTCAAAAAGCAATGTTCACTAAGAACAGAATGATTAGTCTGCGCACAACTAACATTCAAGGAAACATTCCCAACATAACTATATGAGACAGCAAGTCTCGAAATAGGACCTCCCTAAAGTCATAATCCTATATATAGGAGTCCATAAGCAAAACGACTCAAAATCTCGCATTTTGAGCACATGCCCTCAGGCAACCAACATACACCGAAATATATACAGAAATATGTACAGAAATATATACAGAAATACATACAGGAGTTCAAATCCCAAACTCTTGGTTATGATAACTCCATACTGAGCTTGGTGAAAGCTCTTAGCAAAAGCTAATCAAATCTTCGGCACATCGCACCAAAGTGACAAATCTGCCTAGAAACATGAGCCGGAAAAAACGCCCTCCGTCATTCTTCAGGGTGGCTACACAGAGATATAAAACTTAACCAGCATTGCGCTTCTCCAAGTTGCATGAAGAACCCTCGTGTACTGGTCTCGCCCTAGAACAACAACGAAAAAACGTTCAATCCATCCCACATAACAGGAGACAAACACCTCACCACGATATACTGAATGGTGGAGACAATAAAATACAGAATTGGTGACCCTGGTGTCCACCAACAAAAGGGAGTAGATTATAGCATCCACTAAACTGAAACGGTGTCTACCACACCACCATAAGTCAAAAAAATTTAATCAATAGGGTGTTCCGAAACACACTACTGCCAACAGCCTGTCACCACTAATAGGCTAATTGGAGCTGAGGTCGACTACAGTAGCTAGGCTCTCCTTTGGCTCAAATAGAAATAGCCATTGGGTAACAAAACCTCTAAAGGTCCCAAAGGTCAAACGTTCGCCCCCCATAGACTACCCTTCCAATCAGTCTGTTCCTCAAGAAGACTAACTCCCTGCCAAACGTCGTAACGGCATCTGTTAGCACCCGGTGCATCACAGCCTGTAAAAACAGATAACTCATGGGATACAACCTAAGGTTTACTAGGTTGACTTAACCAAGCTTCTAACGGAAATTTCCAAAGAACGAAAATGAGCTTAAAAAGCTACATGAAGCAAAAATTTCTCAATTTTTTCGGTGGCAACACAACAAAACTTTTGAAGACGACAAGAGCTTTTCCAGCTTAATCAGAAACAAGAAGAAAACATCGTTGACAGCTAAAATATTCGATCATGGTGTTAATCGTCTCCCTAGACAATAGCCTCTAGAAGAAACTGCTACAGGTATCAGGCATAACCGTTTTCTGTCAGCCCAAACTTCTAGATTATCTGGTGAAAATCTAAAAATTCGGTTACGAATCTTCCTTCACTGCGCTTAGCCTCTCTTGACAAGGTTCTCATCTCGGTATCAGATTTTGATCATTTCTTTGTGAAATGACTGTCTTACTCTGCTCTCATCTCTTGTAAATGATCAGCCTTTAGTTCTCCTGCAGGACTTCAATTTCCTATCAATCTGATAGTATACCGAAAAAAACTCAACATACGCCTATGAGTCCATGCAAAAAAAATTTTTAAAAAATTAGTGACTCAAAGGTAACGTTTAAACGGCCCTGAAAAGAATAGAAAGTTCCCTCAGTTTGTCAATTCAGAAGAAGATCTAAATCAAAATAATCCAAGTCTTAGACTTACTGGATAAACCAAAATCAATTTACTCTTAATTGCACCCAACATATACCACTAAGGTAATAGAAATACACCCACTCGGGTAACAAACTTTGAAATTGCTCATAAAAATTTTTACTCAACATCATACCACGCGAGCTACATCTTGCGCTTGTCCTAACTCAAGATCACCTTGGATTGCCTCTAATCAAAATTTCGCTTCCAAGTGTCAAGAACTGGATATTATTTGGGGTCTTAAGCAAATCAAATCCCGCGACCACCGACATACCAGTCTTATGATACATCCTGAGTGTGACTCCTTCGCAAGCTCGCTAAAACTGAGTCGATGCTAAACATCAACCACAATCAACCTAAGTTTGGGATATGGCCAATACCCAAAACCTTAGCATTAAACAATAAAAGTAAGCTATTCTCTGCTCAACTTTTATAACAGTCAAAAAAAACGAGGTCGTCAACCTCTACAGAGCAACATCAAAAAAAATAAAGTAAAGCAATTAAGATAATGTAAATATAAATTATTCTTCTTCTGACAAACTTTCATTAGGGTTAGGTCCCGTGAATGGTTTTAAGTCTTTAATATGCCATCGTCCTACTTTAGTCCCATCTAAATTAACTAAACCATAAACTAAGTCTGAAATCTTTTCTCTTATCACGCAATGCACATACTTAGGTACCAACTTAGATGTGAATTTATCTGCTGCACTGGAAAGAATTTTATTTTTTTCGCCAAACGTGATCACCTATCTTAAAGGAAAAATCCCTTTTTCTAAGGTTGTAAGACTTACTGTTCCGTTCATAAGCCTTATGTATCTTACTACGCACGTCGCTGAAAATATCTTTTAAACCCTTTAAATTTTCGGCGTACGCGCCCCTGTTACCCGGAATTATTTCGCTGTGAACATTGACATCCAAATCTAAATGTTTATAATACGATCCAGATAGAGGTATATGTCTGCCGTAAACTAAGAAAGACGGTGTGAACCCTGTTACTTCGTGTCTTGCGGTATTTATTGCTTGTTGGATTTTGGAAATATTGCCATCCCAAGTGTCATGTGAATCCACGTAACTTCTTAAAGCGGTCCCGACTGTTCGGTTATTACGTTCCACAAAATTACATTGGGGAGAGTACACGGGATTAAAACGGATGTTAAAACCATAAGTTTCACTTAAGCTCTTAAAACTCTTAGAGGTAAACTGAGTACCGTTATCGCATATTAAGAGCGATGGGACCCCGTGGATTAGAAATACATTATTTTCCAAAATTCTCTCTATATATCCAGCTTTAGAGCTTTTCAAAGGAAATAGCATGGTATACTTGGTAAACCAGCAAGAAACCACGAGAAGCCATTTATTTCCCTTTTTTGAACGTGGGAATGGGCCTACTAGATCAGCTGCTATGACTTGAAAAGGGTAATTAACCGTTTTCTCTTTTCCCATCAGCCCCATAGGTAGTGTATTTGGAGATTTCTGCGCTCCACATACTTCACAAGTCCTCACAAACTTTAAGATATCAAAACGCATTTTTGGCCAATAATACTGTTCCTGAACCCTGTGAAGAGTTTTATAAAAACCAAAATGACCAGAAGTAGGAGGAGTGTGACACATGTCTATAACTTCCTCTCTCTGTGGTTTAGGAACTAGTATTTTCCACTCGGGTACATTAACTTTTAAAGGCAACTGGTTTGGGATAAACTTGTACACGAAATCATTTTCCACCTTCCACTGCGGAAAATTTTGAGGAAATTCTTTAATTTGCTGCCGCAAATTATCGTACCATGGATCAATGCGATCTACATCAACTGTATCAATTCTTACGCCAATCTGTGCATTAAGACTGTTTTCGTCCGCTGTATGATCTGGGATTCTTGACAAAGCGTCAGGAATAACATTGTGGACTCCTTTTCTATGAATTAAATTAAATGTATGTTGTCTCAGCCTAATCGCCCAACGCGCTAGTTTGCCACTAGGGTTTTTAATAGAATTAAGCCACAATAAACTATAATGATCTGTTATGACCGTGAAAGGAACACCTTCTATGTAAGGTCGAAACTTTTCGATGTTAAAGAGTACTGCTAAACATTCTTTTTCAACAACCGAATAGTTACGTTCAGCCTTTGATAAAGTTCTACTGGCATACGCTATCACTCTTTCCTCACCATTGATTTTCTGTGTTAGGACGCCCCCTAAACCGGTATTAGAAGCATCATTAGAAATATAAAACTGTTGGGAAAAATCTGGTTGGGATAAAATTGGAGCTGAAACCAATAGCTCTTTAATCTTTATAAAAGATCTTTCTGCTGCGTTTGTCCAATCTATCGATTGTCCTTTTTTTCGTCCTTTCAAAAGATCATTAATAGGCGACAACAAGGTAGAAAAATTCTCAATAAAACGTCTATACCATGAACACATTCCTACGAAGCGCTTAACTTCCGTAGTATTAGTAGGTCTCGCATAATTAACCATGCTTGCTACTTTATCCGGATCGGTACGCAAGGAATTTGAGCCTACAATATAGCCTAAAAACTTTAGAGAAGTTTTGAAAAAATCACATTTGCTCAAATTTATCGTCAGTCCGGCCTCTTTCAATTTATCTTTTACTTCTTTACGTAAGCGAATATGCGATTCGAAGTCTTCCGATGTTACTAAAATATCATCGAGATAGGTAAAAATATGTGGCTCATATTTCGGACCAAATATAGCGTCCACTAAACGTTGCTGAGTTTGAGCAGCGTTCTTTAGACCAAACGGCATAGTGACGAACTGAAATAGACCTCGGCCTACTACTGCAAAAGCGGTCTTTTCCTTAGAGGATTTGTCTAAAGGAATTTGCCAGAAAGCCTTTCTAAGATCTATCGAAGATACATACTTAGCATTCCTGAGTGATGTCAAAATTCTGTCGATGTTCGGTAATGGATAGTTATCAAATTTGCTGACCTCGTTGAGCTTTCTTCCGTCAAAGCATAGACGATACTGTCCATCGGCCTTTTTCACCAATAAGATTGGAGAACACCAGGGACTGTTTGATTCTTCAATCACTCCGAGTTTCAACATTTCGTCTAACTCTTTATTTAATACTTTTGACATATAAGGAGACATGGCGAAGGGCCTTGTCTTTACAGGACTGGCATCAGCTGTATCTATAGACATGGTGGTTTTATTCGTTCGGCCTAACCTATCTTTACTACTTATTTCATTGAAAGAGCTTATTACTTTTTCTGCTTTTAAGCGTTCCGTCCGCGAGAGATCATCTAGGGTACATAGGCGCGAGAAAAGGTTTTCTAAAGAACTTTCTGAATAACAATCTTTAAAACTTGTATGAGAATTGACTTCTAGGGACTGTGGATACTACGAATTATCTTTAAAATTTACTAAAAATTCCGAATTTTTGTGCAAAATCACATCCTAAAACCAAAGTATGTGATAGAGAAGGTACTACTAGAGCAGAGATTACTAAACAATGACCATTGCAGACTAGCGGCAACTCAACCGTACCTAAAACTTTTAGACGGCTGCCATCTGCAGTGGTAACACTTCTATTTTTGACATGGCATATTTTTATACTTAAACGACTTAAAATTTTAATACCATTCTGACCTACAACGGAGGCATTTGCACCAGAGTCAAATAAAGCCGAGAAATGGGCACCTAATAGATTTATCTTTATATGCGGTCTGTTATTTAAATATTTATGCACGAATAAAGGAGACATGTGACCATTTGGAGAAGCAGGAGTTTTAACTTGAGAAGGCGAATTTTTATTAGACTTAAAAAAAATCAGAAACTTTTTGTAACCATTTAGTCCAATCTGATCTATTGGAATATTTCTTTACTTAAGATCCTCGTTAGAATCTTTCTTTTATCCGCGACCGGACGTTCTGAGAAAGTACGACGGATTTTCAGTTCATAGTCTAATTCATTTTCCAGTAGGTGATTGACTTTAAAATTGAAGGCTTCCATGATAAATGAATAAAATTTAAAAGAATTGTTTAAAAAGTCGTGAAAATATTTCTCCTGTGCTCCCAATAGTCAAAATAAAAAATATGTAAAGGCACTTAAAATATGTAAACTTCTTTACCAAACATTTAAAAAAATCTTCAACAATTTCAAAAAAATTTCTAAGTATTGCCTTGTATTAAAATTCTTTTACCAAATATGTTAAGAATTTCCAACAAAAAATCTCCAGATATCGTTTCGTATCGACAAAGTATTTTTAATATTCATGCAAAACATCGGTGAGGAAAAAAAAGTACAGTTTTTTCTTCGGTTCACCGCAAAATAAATCTAACACTGCAAAAATTAAAGTAAACCAGCACATCTGCTAATCTGAACTATAAAAGTAGCTTTTAAGAAAAAAGTAGGAATCTCTTATCTTAGAGTCAATTAACAAAATTCAAATATCTATACCACCATCAGATAAATTGAAATAAAAAATTCTACAAATTTCCTGCTTTTGTCTTACTGCTATAGTGTAGTTTCGTTTAATAAATATTATGAAATAAAAATATCTGCAAAGTTAGAGCTTTTACTTTGTTCGAAAGCTAGTACACTGAACCCTTTTAAAAAATAAAATTCCAAAAGCCCCGCGTTGACAGCGCTATTTTGTACCGTTTGAATATTGGTTGCCCCAGGCTTGAGCACAATTTTCTTGCTGCCCCGCTTTAATTTCTGATAATGAATTGAGTGAATCCTGATTTTAAAAGAACTAAAGAAATTAAACACACACTAGCTCAGTTTTCTTTGGTAGAGAGATATGGG
>JAHKBH010003618.1:20000-25668 GCA_019049505.1 Pachyrhynchus sulphureomaculatus
GACCTTTACATTCAACTAAATTTTACCAGTATCGACAATAAAAACTTAATGGGCCTTCAAAACCGTAAGACGGGATGTATAAAAATTGAACCGAATCGTACCTTTGGAATGTCTTTGAAAGTTATTTAGAAACTTTGATGTAGGTGAATGAATAATGAAACAATTACTTTATTAATGTTACTTGTTACTTATTAGTTTTCACTTCGGTTGGTAACTGAAGAATTTTATTTGTTAAAAATTTTTTGCATCTTGCATTTCTTTACGGGTCAGGTTAGTTCAGGTTAGATCCTCGTAGATCACGAAAATATAGTTTTCAATTTCCGCTGCTCGGTCTATGTATTGACTCGATCACTCTCGAAAGAAATGAGATATGATTTCAAACGTGGTTTTTGACATTCTTAAGTGTGAACGATTACTTCAGAGGATAAGAGTTAAAATAAAGGTCGATAAATTTTGTTTGGGTTCAACATATATTAAGCGAAGTTTTTGTGGTTTTTCATAAATATTAAATAGCAATATTTATAATCAAACAATCAAATTTGGTTTAATTAGAATTCTTCAAAAATGACAGCGTTTTTGACGTTCTTAAGTCTCAAGTACCACTTCAGGGGAAGAGAGAAGAAGTAAGGGTCTATAATTTTGTTTGGATTCAACATATATTATGCGAAGTTTTTCTGGTTTTTTATAAATTTTAAACAGCAATAATTATACTCCGACATGAAGCTATGGGGAAAGTCCTCTCCATGATTCTGGGAGTTTAGAAATATAATAAGTATTAAATTTTTTAAATAATATTTAGGGGGAAATGCCAGGTTTCACGATATCTCCGACTTCCTTTTTCTACTCGACTCTCAGTTGTGTTTAATATTATAATTAGTATAATATTAATCAATTGATATTATAATGAGTATAATATTATTAATTAATCGGTTTATTAATATTATTCTTTGTATTAGAGTCAAAAACCTTATCTATTTTGTATAAGGGGAAAATTAGTGAGTAAATCACTTTACTTACAATCCTTTTCAAGCAATCTTTTATAAGCAGAACCTCATCCCTTTGAAATAATTTACCCAAGACTGTGTTTCCTACCGAGGACAATTTGCAGCGATTCAAGAAAAACGCAAATCGCTTTTTTCCGCAGACGTGTTTTTCTCCTGTAGCGCTTTAGAGGTTTCCCTGCAACACGGAGGTTATGCCCATAAAAAAAATTTAAATTTTAAAAATATATTACCTAGGCTGCCTAAAAAGTTTTTGACCTGACACAGATGGCGTCAGAAACTTGAAACCATAATTGTAAAATTTATTTCGATCTGTCAATTCATTTGAATAGTAGTAGCTCTTTAATATTGTCGTGTCATTAATTTTTCGTGCAGTGGTTAAAGTCTTTGTTTTGGATGGTTTAACACCCACAGAAATTTATCCGAAATTATAAAAAGTGTATAAAGGTGCATCACTTCACTTTCAACAAATCATTCAACAAGTCCATAATATGGTGTGAGATGACCTACGAGTGAAAGTGTGTGAAATAGATGAAGCCATAGGCATCTCAAAAGAACGAATTGAAAATATTTTGCATGAAGAATTACGTATGAAAAAGCTAAGCGCAAAACAAAATAGATTTGAAGCGTCGTTTCATAACTATTCATGAAAATTGGATCCACCACTACACATCAGAGTGAAAAAAACAGTCCAAACAATGGATTGTAGCCGGTGAAAGTGTAGTAAAGATGATTCCATCAGCAGGGAAGGTTATAGCAACAGTTTCTTGGGATTACAAAGGTGTTTTATTGATCAATTCACAGCCCCACAAAAAAAAAAGTGGGGTATACTTTTGATGCGATATATCAGATTCGAAGTATTTTTGCCCGCTGATCACGAATCTGACGTCAGAATATCGCTATCACATTTAAATTTTTTTCTAACCTCAAAAAATAGGTAAAAATTAGTAAAAATTAAGAAAAATATACTCCTAAAAAATTGATTCAAGCTTTTTCATGAATCCAAAGATGTATTAATATGTATTTGGACACGCTAAGCTAATATTCATCGGTTGGATTAAACCATACAGTTCTGTTTTCTTTCTAACCTCAATAAATCAGACAGATATAGTGCTTCTCGAATGCAAAAACGAATTCAAATTAAAATTCAACCGATTCTTACCAAATTTGATACACGGCGGTTTTTTGGGGTTGCTGATCATGAATCTGAGGTCGGATTTGCAAAATTCAAAATGGCGGATCCAAGAAGGCGGACAAAATTTTTGAAAACCAACCGATTCCTACCAAATTTGGTATACAGTTGGGGAATCCTCAAACCTGATACTCTTAAACCCTAAACCCTGAAACCTTAGACTCCCACACCCTGTAACCTCAAAAAATAGACCTCAATAACCCTGTAACTTTAAAAATGAGACCCAATAAACTCAAAACCAGGACTTTTAAACCATATACTCTCAAATAGTAGACCCTTAAGCCCTAGAATTGCGAAAGTTAGACCCGCGCCTAACTTTCCTTTTTTTGGCTGTATCTTGTTCTTTTTTCCGCGAATGACCTATTCAAAGGCTTTCTGCTCAAACGCTTTTGAGGACTTGTTTCTCTTTTTAGCGACCAGCAATAGTCCGCTAGCATATGGTCATCCCATCGTCCTTGATACCGATTTTCTATGATTTTCAGATCTTGGTGAAAACGTTCCCCTTGCTCCTCACTGTAGTCACCAAGATTATCTGGGAAATCATCGATGTGGGAGTCCAGGAAATGTAATTTTAGATTCATTAATCAACCTAATTTTTGAAAATTTTTACCATTTTCTCGACTATTTCTTTGTACTTAGGACTTTTATTATTTCCCAAAAAGTTTGTTGCGACTTCTTTAAAACTAAGCCAAGCAGCTTTTTCAACTTTATTCATTTTAGTAACAAATAATGAATCTTGAAACAATTTTCTTATTTGTGGCCCGTCAAATACGCCTGCCTTAATTTTAGCTTCAGAAAATTTCGGAAATTTTTTTATGCAAATATTTGAAACATGGGCCGTTTGTATCTAATGCTCTCGTGAATTGCTTCATAAGTCCAAGCTTAATGTGAAGCGGGGGAATAAGAACTTTTCCTGGATCTACCAATGGTGGAAACAATACATTATTTTCACCAGGAGTGAACGATTCTCTTGTTGGCCAAATTTTTTTCTTATAATGACGTTTCCCTGTCTCTGCTATTCCACAGACATTTATAACAGGGATAAAGTGTAAACCCTGACTGTTGGCCAAGCAATATTGTTACAATTTTCAGATCTCCACAAAATTTTCCAGTTATGATCAGCATATTTTATTTTTATCAAAAGCTGCTTCATTTTTTCATATTGCTCTTCCATAACTGTGGAATGAGCAATCGGAATGGGAGCGTAAACGTTGGTATTATGCAGCAAAACTGCCTTAATGCTCCGTTTAGAAGAATCCATGAACAGTCTCCATTCTTCAGGATCGTATGAGTTATTTTGAAATTCATCCATTAGACCTTTTACATCGGTACAATATGAAAGTGACAATTCCTCGTCCATTTGGAAATATTTTCGAAATTCTTCATCTCTGTTTCTATAATAAGAAATCGTAGCTTCTGGCTTAAGTAAATGTCTTTGCTTTAAAAAGGAAGCAAGATGCTCTGAACCATCTTTGGATAAGCCTAAAATCTCTGACTAGATCACTAAGTTGTGACTGTGATACGAGTATTGGTTCTGGTTTACGGTTGTATGGTAGAAATTCTTTATCTGTGTCACTAGTATATGATAGGTTGTCACTAGAACATTCATTAGTAACAGTGTTTGAATCTTTTTCGACAGTCTCAATGTTTTTCGGCATGAACTGATAAGGTGAAATCATTTGTTTCCATAACATCAGCATCAAGTGGTTCAGGAGGCGGAATTAGTTTAGTTGGTCTTGTTACTGTCGAACAATCACCCACACATGAAGAGCTACAGTCGCTGGATGACGACGGAATTATTTTTTCATCAAGACAATGCACACGTTCACACAAGTGTTTTGACGATAGCAATATTCAACGAATTAAATTACGAATTGCTTGAACATTTAGCGCATTCACCAGATTTAGCTCCCTCTGTCGATTATCTGTTTCCAACCCTGAAAAAATTCCTGACTGGAAAGCGTTTTTACATCAAATGACGAAGCTATTGCAGCCGAGGATGGATATTTGGCAGACCTTCCGCAATCACTTTAATGGTGATATTGAATTATTGGAAAAACCTTAGAATAATTGTATTGAAGTTTCAGGCGATTATACTGAAAAATAAAACATATTTCACGTTAAATTTTTTTTTTCATTGTTAGGCCGAGAACTTTTCAGACAGCCCAAGTATGTTGAAAAATCTTTTTTTCACCAAGCATATGGTTTTCCTAAAAATCTAAATTTAAAAACAGCTTTACAGTGGACAATAAGCAGACTGGTGTTTTGTCTCTATTAGAGTAATAAAATTATTGAAAACATAAATATCACCTAATGGAAAAATCAGAGCAGACAGAGACTAAAAAGTTTTCACAATTCTTTACAATAAACTTTCCATTTATTTTGGTGGATTTGTAGTCCAATAATATTGCGTGCAAAAGTTCGTCGAAAAAGTTCGCGCTTTTGTATTCTGGAAAAAGATTCTAATCGTTTTCATTGATTACTTTCATTGTAGTAAAAAATAAATTGTAGCTTTTTGCTGACAGAACCTTAAATGAGTAGTAAATTATCGTTAAAAAAACTTCCAAATATAACGAAATATACAAGATTATTTTTCTCCATTATATTATATTTTTCACTTATCAGCAGTTTGTCATTTGTTTGGAATCGTTTGTAATGTTCCAGTTATAACATGAAAACATAGGGAAAGTTATGATAATAGTTTAGAAATTGAAACCGGCTTCGTATCGAAATGATTTGAAAAAATAATGGTGAGATATAATAAATCCTCATATATATATACTAAAAATTGTTTACCGATTGGCGGTTTAAATAAAGGAGACTTTCTTTTTGTCATAATAGAACAAAACCTTGGTCGTCACTTTTTAAAAGTAAAATCTCATTCATAGTTAACACGTAGGCTGAAAAGTTTTTGGTCTAGCTACATAAGCCAGTTTTTTTGCAAAATTCGACATTTCTGTACTTTTCTTGAAGAAGGATTTGTCTCTGCCTTCAAAATAGGCCTCAGTTTCGAAGATAACTTCTTCATTGGAGCCAAATCTCTTTCCCGCGAGAATTTTTTTGAGGTCTGCGAATAGATAAGAGTTGCTGGGGGCCAAGTCTGGAGAATACGATAGATGAGGCAGCAATTCGAACTTTAATTAATGCAATTTTGCCATCGTAACCGTTAACTTGTGACACAGTGTACTGTTGTGATGATGACTTCATTCTTGTTTATTTTGGGCCGTTTCTTTGCGATTTCTGTCTTCAAAGGCACCAGTAACTTTATATAATATTCGCTAGTGATGGTGTTTCCCTTCTCAGTATAGTCGATGAAAATTATTCCAAGCGCATCCCAAAATACAGAGGCCAAAACCTTCCCAGCCGACTGTTGTGTCTTTTGTGGCTTCGGGCGGTTTTCACCGGCTGCTGTCCACTCATCCGACTGCTGATTTGATTCCGGTGTGTAGTAGTGGAGCCATGTTTTTATCCGTTG
>JAHKBH010003619.1:0-10000 GCA_019049505.1 Pachyrhynchus sulphureomaculatus
CAGATATTGCCTGCAAAATTCAAGTATGTAAAGTCCATCTCATATCTCGTATAATGTCAGATAAATTGAATTGTTTGACAATTTCTATATTTTTGGCCTACACAAATCGAATTGCCGCAATACTGCTGTTCATCTTTTTATTGCTTATATCAATTGCTTCATTTTACTTTTCATTTCATTTGGTAATTGGGATATAGTTAGTACAACCATTTCCTTTAAAGTGAACTGGATTAATGTCTGCTTTCCTGTATCCTTTTCCAAATAGTTCTTTCTTAGTAGCTCCTCCACAAAATATTCTGTTTGACTGGCATGCTTCCAAAATCAGTCATCAAAATTTAAACCTTTGATGTGATACTGGCATACAGAATCCATTGATTTTCTCCATTTTGCTCTTCATTTTTCCGTGACAGCCCTATTTTCATACACGTAACGTTCAAAAATAGACTTTCTTTCTCTACAAAAGCCTTCTCCACAGTCCAATTTCCCTTCATCATCTCCATAATTTTGCTTACAGTCCATATATATTTGACCTGTATCATTTAAACTATAATAGATGTGTCCGTTCTTAACCATTCCCTTCACAAGTAATTGTGTTAACCCGTCATGTTCAGAATGTGTCCAATCATCTTCATATCATAAAATTTTCCAAATACTTCCAATACTTCAATTTGTTTGTCATCCAATTTACTCAACTTAGCTTCATCACTCTTTTGTAGCGCCATATTCAAAAGTATGCCTTTTTTTTCTTCTCTCCATATCCAGGTGCCGGCAACCAAGATAGATGTGTCTATTATCTGACATTCACTTCTCAAGTAACTATCTTGGCCTCGATATTTCAAAATGTGTGTGTTATTAATAATTAATTGTAAATTTCTCCACGTATATCTTCAATGATTCGAGTCTCAAAAAAAAAATACTTCTTTTGTTTCTGACCCGATTTACCTAACTTGACGTCATCATTCTTCTGTAAGACCGCGTCTCAAGACTTCTATATCTGTTTTTTTTTTCTCTCAGTGTCCATTGATGAAATGCCTTTTGTGTTTACTTTGAAGAAATAACTTCAAATTCCTATACCAAAATTGCTTGAAAATCATTTTCTTTTCTGTTCAAAAGCTTCCTTTGCTAGCAGAGTCCTGCTGGGCAACGATGTTAAATCTACCGCTGCATACAATTTAATTTCTCTTGGGTTTATCTATCTATTATGGATTTTTTTTAAATTAGAAAACATTTCTGGGAAAGAATGTTACCGCCACCGCATACCAAAAAATACTAAAAAAATGCTTATGAATTAAGACTATTTTAGTTTGGCCCACAGTTTAACTCATATTACATAGATTTCTTGTGATTATATTATTTTCTGCACCTTAAAAGTAGGTTTTACGATACGAAAATGTTTAATAAACAATAAAAACAAACTCGAGATATGAAGCAAATTAAAAACCCAGTACTTGAAAAGAAAAACAGTTAAGGACGCATTGGATCAAAAGTACAGCTTTTAAAACCGAGTACAGCACTCTATTCAGTAATATACATCTGAAAATTTTATTATAGGAGATTATTATTTCTCAGTTTATTTGCCCTTTAACTATTGTGGCATCAATAAATTATTTTTTTTTTTTGTTCTAGTCAGGCTACTTTATAACCTTCTCTTTAACAAGTACCGTGTAAAACTTTTGTGTCTCAAAATGTTTGATATAAGAAGCATATGATGACATCTTTTCTGTATCATTATCCAAATGGTTCTTTTTTCTTTGATTTGAATCAATAGCTCTTCCTCCACAATACGGTAAGCTGCATGCTCCCGAAGTGAATCATCAAAATTTAAACCTTTTTTTGACTAATGTGACACTGGCATACAGATCCACCGATTTCTCTATTTTGCTTTCCGTCACCGTCATATTTTCATAAGTGGGAATTAACGTTTTGCGACTGTTTCATGGTCAGTTAACAGGACCGGGTCCAGGGGCGGCTAATCAAGGCCAAAATACACCAGGTGTTGTGATTATATATATATATATATATATATATATATATATATATATATATATATATGAATATATACATATTAAATATGTCCATTACAACACAAAGCCATGTAATCCCGAACCAGTTAAAGTCACAAAATGTTATTACATTTCCACATTTTTTTTTTATTATTTTACTCTTTTGAATACAATTCTCCGTCATTGGCTCTCTTCTACTCTCTTGAAAACTAACGTATAGCCTTTTCTGACCTGTATACTTTACTTTTATATAAATGTGTCTGTTCTCCCACAATTCACAAGTAATTGTGTTCGCCCACCATGTTTCAGAAATGTGTCTGATAATTATTCTCTTTTCTTCTTATCCATAAGATTTTCCAAATAGTCCTTGTTTGACTAATTCAAAACTTTATGATCCAATTTACCCATCTGAGTTTCAAGATTGGTGTGTAGCATCACATTAAATCCTTCTGTATGCCGTTTTTTCTCCAGTGTCCTAACTTGACCCTTCAAAAGTAGACTTCCTTTTTTCTGCCAAAGCCTTCTCGACAGTCTAATTCTCCATCATGATCTCCATAATTTTCTTACACTCTCGTATTTCATCTATATCACTTAGACTATATATATATGTCCATTCTTTAACATTCCCGTCACAAGTAATTGTGTTAACCCACCATGTTTCAGAATGTGTCCAATTGTCCTTCATATCTCTAAAATTTTCGAAATAATCTGTCATTGAGACAATTTTTAATACTTCTTTGTTTGTCATCCAGTTTACTCAACTTAGCTTCATCACTCTTTTGTAGCACCACATTCAAAAGTATGCCTTCTTTCTTCTTCTCTCCCTACCCAGGTGCCGGCAAACAAGACAGAGGTGTCTATTATCCGACATTCACTTCTCAAGTAATTGTCTTGCCCTTCATGTTTCACAATGTGTCCATTATTAATAATTAACTCTAAATTTTTCAATGATTCGACTCAATACTTCTTGGTTTCTGACCCAATTTACCTAACTTAGCGTCATCATTCTTTTGTAAGATCGCGTAAGGTTGATATATATGGATTTATTAACACTTCGTATTTTTTAGCGTGTGGTATATTTAGATTTGGAATATGGAAACGACATTTCTTGCTTTACTCCATTCCAGATATGGATATGTTATTTGATGCTTAAGTAACGACCGTTCATTCTTATTTCGAATTTTTCCTTTGTCACTATGATAATTGTTCGATTCTAGTGACCTTTAACATTATGTACTTTGTTTGAAAAAAAAGCTAACAGTGGACTGGATTATCATTTGCCCTTTTTCAAAGATTTTTAAACAAAAATAAGGATGAATTTGTTGGTGTATATTTAAAAAAATTGAAAATCGTACTCTTATGTAATATACTGGTATAATAATTACAAATTGTATTTAAATAGTCTTCCATCTTTTCAGATAGAATATCTTTATACCTAGTTCTGTATTATATAGTAAAATAACAAAAATAATGTAAAAAATATATTTAGAAGTGCCTAAATTTTCTGTAATACGAATAAAATGCGTTTATAATGTTGATTGTGGTTTTATTGTCCAACATTTGGTCACGGTGTAGGCAACTGAACATACAGTTAAGAGTAAAACCAGTTGCCTATATAGAATTTTTGTCTTGACACGTCATCTGTTAATTAATAGCTAACTCAAATTTGAGGTTTTTAATATCCATATCCTAAATCGTTTAAAAATGAAAAGTGTGGTTCAATTTATAGTATGCAACCATATATACACCTGGTCTGTCTAGAAAATTATAGGTTATGTTTTTAATACACGAGAATTTTCAAAAAAGTTGTTATATTTATGAAGCTTATTTAAAAATTCAAAGTGAAATAACAATAGCGGCTACAATTTACGTAGTAATAGGAGCAGTAGTATATTTTTTTGTAGTATAGATGCAAAATTCGTAGTCTGTCTGGTAGTTCCAAGCTAATTTACTATTCTAACACAAAATTATTGATTCATTTTAAACGTAAATTTTCGCCCCAAAATTTAGGATGTTTTATCAGGAGTACAGAAACGTAAGGAGGTATTTTAGCTATCAGGAGCAGAAAAATACCTTCTTGGATTTCTACTCTCCTAATACAAAATTTCGATTGGTTCATAGTAAAAGCAGATTTTCGCAACGAAAATTTGGAATGTCTTATCAGAATTACAGAGACGCGAGGAGGAATTTTATGTATCAGGGGCAGAAAAATACCTCCTTGCTTTTCTGCTCTCCTAATACGCAAATTTTCGAAAAGAAAATTTGAAATGTATAATCAGGAGCACAGAAACGCGAGGAGGTATTTTATGTATCAGGGGCAGAAAATACCTCCTTGCTTTTCTGCTCTCCTAATACGCAAATTTTCGAAAAGGAAATTTGAAATGTGTTATCAGGAGCACAGAAACATCAGGAGGTATTTTATGTATTAGGAGCAGAAAATGCCCCTTGCTTTTCTGCTCTCCTAATACGCAAATTTTCGAAAGGAAAATTTGGAATAGATTTTAGCAATTAATAATGGTATCAAACGTATTAATCAAAATTAAATATCCATATTTTTCCACGTGTTATACATATGGTTAGTTCAAGTATATCTAAGTCTAGGCCTTCAATGTCGTCTATATTCCTGGAAATCTAATAAAGAGAAATTATTCAGTTCATCTAAAAATTGAAATTTTCAATCATTGTACATTTTCCTCCATTTTTTGCTTTTCTTTATGACTTTAAATTTTGATTTTACAGGACTGTTTTGGATATTCAGTAGGCTACACAATTTTTTTAATTATGAATATATAAAATTCTTAAACTTACAATACAATGTAAAAAGTGAAATAATAAAAAATACACATAAATATACTTTATATTGTAAGTTTTTTTTGGGTATATGTGTGACTTGAATCTGCACCTAAAAAGACTTTTGCCTGCCCATATCTTGGGATTATTTGAAATATTTATCAGAAATTTGAAAGTGCATCTTTTAACTGTTTATTTGAAAAATTTAAAATATTTTTTAAAATTTTTAAAAATCGTGAAAGTCTGGAAATAAAGATAGTTTCCTATCAATAAAAACCCATCCCCTCAATAATAAGTTTGTTTAAGAAATCACTTTTTGAAAGAGCTTCTTTATATTATGTTTATGGATATTTACTTTGTTTGTAGAAATTTTTTCGTTATCTAAATTTTGTATCTCATATTGTTAAAATTTTCTAATATAAATTTATTATTTATTTGTTTGATTTCCCCCATTCAGGTTTTATTTAAAACTAATTAGCAATCCTGAAGAAAAATAGTGAAATAAAACAGAGATTACAGACCTATTATTTTGTTCTCTATCATTTGACCATAGACATAAGAATACACCGTAAGAATAGTTTGTAGATATGCAGTGCTTTAAATGTTATCGGTAAACAAGAAGTATTTTTTTACCAACACACTGACTGGAAAGCATGATATTGCATACTTATTTGCAAAATTTCTCTTGCTTAATCATCCAACCTGAAAAGGGTCTTGATGACTCAAAAATAGTTAAATATTTATGCTATATATGATAACTAAAGAGTTAATGTAATTTCGAAGAGACTTAATTTACTCTACAACAGGCTACTATTACTTTATATGTTTTTTCTACATAGAAAATAGGAACCTAGACGATAAAAGTTTATAAAAAAAGAAGCTAGAGAGAATTTTTTGAAAAATGAAAGGCATTAACAACCTCCGTTTATAAGTAGTAGCTGTAATATTCTCTTAATAGAAATAGTTGTCTATTTTGTGACGCATCCTGTATATAATTTTACAGGCAGAATGTAGCCTATAACTTGATCCTGTAACTACTTTATATTCATTGAAATTCTCGTCGAGATTCGTTAGGCCATTTTTGTGTGATGACAGAACAAACAAGCAGACAAAAAGGTATGTTTATTTGGTCCTTCGTAGTAAAAACTAATTTTGGGGGGAAAATACTTTTATTAAGAATTGCAATTAATATTTAACAAACTGGCCGTCTACTTCGGCTCTCAAAAATATAATCTATGAAATGCATACCCCCTACATTCGTTTCCCATAAACATAATCTTAATGTAATATATTGCTAAACCTGTCACATAAAAATACTCTTAAGGGTCTGCAATTGAGACATGTCAATAACGGTCACTTAAACATAACTTAATTTAGGTAATCTCAACAAGTCGAGGGCTTTGGTGACTAATTGATATTTTACTTCTCACGCTGCATTTTTCTATACAGGGGCGGGAGATGATGTTGTTTACAGTAGGGTATACATTAAATAATATCTACCAGTTATTTTCGAAAATATAATCAACGTACAGGCACACCTTCCGTTATTAGTTTTATACGTAGGTATTAAATTCAAGACAAAAATAGCATTTTTGTCTAAATTTTATTATTCACGCGTTCGCCAAAGTGTCAATAAAAATACGTATTGGTCACATTTATACAAATGTCTACGGAAAGCCTGTTATTAGGAGACCAGGAAGGTGAGACGGTATATTTGCTTGTACTGTGCGCCTGTTACTTACTTTCAACCACTAGTAGATCACTATCTGTCCTTTTCTAATATTCACTCGAAGTAAAAGATAGAGTTAATATATTACCAAAAAAATTATATGTAAGTTAAGTTCATTATTTTTTTATAATTGTTCCTGGTTATTTGAGATTAGAATAAAAAGAAAAAAAATAATTGAACTATAGTTTAGAAAAAATACAAAGATAAATTTACTTTTCAGCTTTAAACAATTTAGGATATGGCTGTTAAAAATTTCAAATTTTAATTAGTTACTAGACTACTAGATGTCGCGCCAAGACGTAAAAGTTTGATATAGGCAACTATATATTCTGAATTGTATGTTCGGTTGTTTACACCGTGACGATATGTTCAATAATAAAACTATTATCAACGTTAGAGCAGTGCTGTTCTATGATCAGCAGAGTGACAACCGAGTGTCCCGCTAACCTAAAACCTTCAGTGTTTTTTCCTTTTCAAATTTTGTTGAATTATTTCTAATTTGGTAAGAACAACAAATTCAGACTAATAGTAATATAGACCAAAAAAAAACGGGGGGAGGAAACTCCCCCCCGATAATTTTCAAAATTCAAAATAAAGATATTGTTGATGCTAGATTAACCAACATGGAATGTGAAGGTTAAAATAATTCTATAAAAAACTAATACTGATAAAAAAGAACGATTTCAAAGACTATACAGAGAAAACGATTTAAAACCGTATATTGTTACAGTCGAATCTGATTATGAAAATATAGGGGAAATTGTCTGATGTAAAAATTGCCAAAGAAATTTTTGATTTAAATTTAAATTACATTTATAAATCTAAAAGTAAAGGTAGAAATAAAATAGCTATTGAATTCATTGACTACAGTGCAGCTAATGAGTTTGTAAATGAACCTAGACTAATAGAGAAAGGTTTAAGATTAACAATCCCGCGAAACTACACATCTTGCAAAGGTGTGGTACGTCAAATAGATTCAGACCTTGATTTAGACTCTCTAAAAAAGGGGTTTTGCAGACAATAATAAAATTATAGATGTTATTAGACTAAACAGAAAAGTAATTAACAAAAATATGATGCTTCCATATCAGATAGTAGAAAATATCTATATATTCCAACCAGCTCTGTACTTCTTGTATTTGATGGCACAACAATGCTACGAGAGGTGACTTTTTATGAGTTGCCTAGACAAGTAATCCCATATATTCCCCCAGTAACTCAATGCTACTCCTGTTTACTATTCGGTCACACAAAAAACAATTGTAAGGCTAAAAAGAAATGTTTTGAATGTGGTGAGATAACTCATGAAACCTATACTGATGAAAATGACATGATACAAACAATATGCGTAAAAAAATGCTACCATTGTAAAAGTACGGATCACATAAGTATTTCAAAAAAATGTCCAGAATTTGACAGACAAAAAAAATATAAAAAGACTTATGGTATATGAAAATATATCATATTATGATGCTCAAAAGCTATGCAATAAAACTTATACTTCTAAAGATGAAAAAAAAACCAATACACATACATACCAAGCGAATATCCAATGCTCCCAAATAAATCGAATAAACAAAATGAAACAATTAACATTACCCAAAGACGTTTAATATCACAAAATAACAGCAATAAACGAACATATCAACATGCACTAGAAAACCCTCCAAAAAAACGAATTACAGACAAAGGCTACAACAAAACAGAACATAATGAACAATTATACTATCCCAATGGCAGAACACAAAATGACATCCCAACAACAGACTACACAAATTCTAATCAAACTCATAATTACAAAACACCATATCAAAATATTCAACCAACTACTTCAAAAATTAAAGATATTATGAATCAGCCTTATAGTGCAGTGAATAGATTTAATTTAAGTAACTATCAATATACAATGCCCTTTCTATTAGAATATATTAGAAGATGCCCTGATAACTTCAGAGAAACATTAATACAAACAGTGTTAATAGAGTCCAACGAAATGGAGGACTCTGACCTATAAATAAAACCTTAAATTTAGATTTATATCAATATTTCATTGAAAAAGGTTAAACATCACCTATCAATATGACAACAATACTTTCAAAAATTACTCCAAACTTGTTATTGATGCTTAACAAATTTCTAAATCATAATAGGATTAAACTGTAACAACAAAAAACATCAACATGTCAACAATTTAAAAGTTCAAATAAACAAAGATAAAATCATAAATGTCTCCTTTCAGTCAACCATCCAAACCAATATCCATCCAATAACTTGTGTATGTCTTTGTGTTGTGTTATTCCCACTAACAGTACATCTCGAGTAAGACAGTACTAAAAGTATATGTAACTAATAGTGCTTGGGGTATTGCTTCGAACCAGACAACACCCCGAGCAGAAACAAATGGGCTGGCAAATTGCCCCAAGGGAGCAGAAGCCAATTTAAGAAAGAAGAAGAAGAAGATCAACGTTAGAGAAGCAAGTTCCTTTATATTTTAAAATCAAAAAAAATTAAGTCGATTTTAAACATATTTTTAGTGTTCCGTACGGAACACTTATAAGATCACTTCGGTGTCTGTCCGTCTGTCTGTCCGTCTGTCACACCCGATTTTCTCCGAAACTATTTGTCATAGAAAGTTGAAATTTGGTAGTAATATAGGAATTGATGGCCTCATCAGAGCCATGTAGTTTTGAAAGTTAAATTTTGACTTAAGGGGTTAGTTTTGGGGGGTGAAATCGGAAGAGAGACAAAACAAATAAAAAAAAAAAATTTTTTTACTAGGTAATCGAGTGTGGTGTCAAATGAAAGCTTGTGAAAACACGAGTAAAAAAATATATATATATAATGTAATACTTGCGCGCACTTTTCTTTGTATTATTTTCAAAAAAATCGCGAAAAATCGCTGTCCACCCGCCTTATCTCGGAAATTTTGAAAAAATTCTGGAATATTCTCCACGGGGTGTAGATTGAACGAAAATTATTACGAGTGCATTACCTGTAATAATTTATCTGGTATATAAAAAAAACAGCAATTTCAAGGTCATCAATTTTCAGTAAAGATTGGAAATAAACTTTGTTGAAAACTTATTTGGGGTGTGTTTTGTGAAGTCACTGATCATTTTATATCACCATAACATAAATTTTGACTTAAGGGATTCGTTTTGAGGGGTGAAATCGGAAGTGAAAAAAAAATTTTTTTACTAGGTCATCGAGTGTGAAAGCTTGTGAAAACACGAGTAAAAAAATATATATATAATGTAATACTTGCGCACACTTTTCTTCGTATTACTTTTAAAAAATCGTGAAAAATCGCTGTCCCCTACCTTATCTCGAAAAGTACTGATCAAAAAATTTTGAAAAAATCTTGGATATTCTCCACGGGGTATAGATTGAACGAAAATTATCATTACCTTTAATAATTTATCTGGTATAGAAAAAAACCAAAATTTCAAAGTCACCAGTTTTCAGTAAAGATTGGAAA
>JAHKBH010003619.1:15000-25455 GCA_019049505.1 Pachyrhynchus sulphureomaculatus
CAATGGAAACCAAATGAAAATCTTTGCAAGTACACAAGAATCTTATAACTAGACTTAACTTAATTAAACACTAAGGTTAAGTACATCAAAAAGTAAATAAAAATCCTTGCATGAACATAAGAAATACCTGTTCAAAGTAACAATCGCGGTCTTCTTATATAAAAGAATCAGCTCTGTTATTGTTACCAAAACAAAAAAATAACTGTCTAGACTCTTGTCTAAATCAAAAAAAAAGTGAACTGAAATAAAATATGATGAACACCCCCCTTAAAATCTTTTAAGGATTGTCTGAAAATTTTTTTATTTCAGCAAAAGAAATTTATACAAATTCTTAAATAAAGAAAAAAAATAAAAAAAATGATTCTAGTGCAAACACTTACACTAAAAAGAAGAAGTCTTGTCAGACCAATTAGCACTAGGCCAAAAAAAAAATATATCTGGATAAATATCCAGACAAACGCTCGGGAAAAATCGCTATCCATGCTCTAGCTCATCGCTAAGAGGACATTCTAAATCTAGTATCACTACTAGTCGCACTCAGAAAATAATCGCACTCTATATCGCAATGTCGGCGTCCTAAGACATCTAGACATGCTAAAGTCGCTAGGGAAAACGCTCTGGTTGATCGCCAGAAAACACGTCAGCTCATCGCCAACAAAACACTCTGGTATATCGCCAGAAAAAAACTCGGCTCCTCGCCAAGAAAACACTCTGTAAATAGTCCTCGACTACACAAAGTCTGCGTTCTAAAAGAACAAACTCGCCATGAACATAGTGAGCAGCTATAAAAGCTAACTAAATCACTATAAGCGCAGTGAATAGCTACAAAAGCTAAAATTCACTCTTAACACAGTGAATAGCTATAAAAGCTAAAATTCACGCTAAACACCGTGAATAGCTATAAAAGCTAAAATTCACTAAACTGAATGATCCTGCTTCAAAAAGCAATGTTCACTAAGAACAGAATGATTAGTCCGCGCGCAACTAACATTCTTGGAAACATTCCCAACATAACTATATGAGACAGCAAGTCTCGAAATAGGACCTCCCTAAAGTCATAATCCTATATAGGAGTCCATAAGCAAAACGACTCAAAATCTCGCATTTTGAGCACATGCCCTCAGGCAACCAACATACACCGAAATATATACAGAAATATGTACAGTAATATATACAGAAATATATACAGGAGTTCAAATCCCTAACTCTTGGTTATGATAACTCCATACTGAGCTTGGTGAACACTCTTAGCAAAAGCTAATCAAATCTTCGGCACATCGCACCAAAGTGACAAATCTGCCTAGAAACATGAGCCAGAAAAAAAAACGCTCTCCGTCATTCTTCAGGGTGGCTACACAGAGAAATAAAACTTAACCAGCATTGCGCCTCTTCAAGTTGCATGAAGAACCCTCGTGTACTGGTCTCGCCCTAGAACAACAACGAAAAACATTCAATCCATCCCACATAACAGGAGACAAACACTTCACCACGATATACTGAATGGTGGAGACAAAAAAATACAGAATTGGTGACCCTGGAGTCCACCAACAAAAGGGAGTAGATTATAGCATCCACTAAACTGAAACGGTGTCTACCACACCACCATAAGTCAAAAAAAAATTAATCAATAGGGTGTTCCGAAATACACTACTGCCAACAGCCTGTCACCACTAATAGGCTAATTGGAGCTGAGGTCGACTACAGTAGTTAGGCTCTCCTTTGGTTCAAATAGAAATAACCATTGGGTAACTAAACCCCTAAAGGTCCCAAAGGTCAAACGTTCACCCCCCATAGACTACCCTTCCAATCAGTCTGTTCCTCAGGAAGACTAACTCCCTGCCAAACGTCGTAACGGCATCTGTTAGCACCCGGTGCATCACAGCCTGTAAAAACAGATAACTCATGGGATACAACCTAAAAGGTTTACAAGGTTGACTTAACCAAGCTTCTAACGAAATTTTAAAAAACGAAAATGAGCTTAAAAAGGCTACATGAAACAAAAATTGCTCAATTTTTTGGTGGCAACGCAACAAAACTTTTGAAGACGACAAGAGCTTTTCCAGCTTAATCAGAAACAAGAAGAAAACATCGTTGACAGCTAAAATATTCGATCATGGTGTTAATCGTCTCCCTAGACAATAGCCTCTAGAAGAAACTGCTACAGGTATCAGGCATAACCGTTTTCTGTCAGCCCAAACTTCTAGGTTACCTCTTGGAAATCTAAAAATTCGGTTAGGAATCTTCCTTCACTGCGCTTAGCCTCTCTTGACAAGGTTCTCATCTCGGTATCAGATTTTGATCATTTCTTTGTGAAACGACTGTCTTACTCTGCTCTCATCTCCTGTAAATGATCAGCCTTTAGTTCTCTTGCAGAACTTCAATTTTCTATCCATCTGATAGTAAACCGAAAAAACTCAACATACGCCTATGAGTCCATGCAAAAAAAATTTTAAAAAATTAGTGACTCAAAGGTAACGTTTAAACGGCTCTGGAAAAAAAATCGAAAATACCCTCAGTTTGTCAATGCAGAAGAAGATCTAAACCAAAATAATCCAAGTCTTAGACTTACTGGATAAACCAAAATCAATTTACTCTTAATTGCACCCAAAATATACCATTAAGGTAATAAAAATACACCCACTCGGGTAACAAACTCTGAAATTGCTCATAAAAATTTTGACTCTACATCACCCTACACGAGCTACATCTTGCGCTTGTCCTAACTCAAGATCACCTTGGATTGCCTCTAATCAAAATTTCGCTTCCAAGTGTCAAGAACTGGATATTATTTGGGGTCATAAGCAAATCAAATCCCGCGACCACCGACATACCAGTCTTATGATATATCCTGAGTGTGACTCCTTCGCAAGCTCGCAACAGCTGAGTCGATGCTAAACATCAACCACAATCAACCTAAGTTTGGGATATGGCCAATACCCAAAACCTTAGCACAAAACTATAAAAGTAAGCTATCCTCAGCTCAACTTTTATAACAGGCAAAAAAAACGAGGTCGTCACCTCTACAGAGCAACATCAAAAAAAATTTAAGCAATTAAGATAATGTAAATATAAATTATTCTTCTTCTGACAAACTTTCATTAGGGTTAGGTTCATTGAATGGTTTTAAGTCTTTAATATGCCATCGTCCTACTTTAGTCCCATCTAAATTAACTAAACCATAAACTAAATCCGAAATCTTTTCTCTAATCACGCAATGCACATACTTAGGTACCAACTTAGATGTGAATTTATCTGCTGCACTGGAAAGAATTTTATTTTTTTCGCCAAACGTGATCACCTATTTTAAAGGAAAAATCCCTTTTTCTAAGGTTGTAAGACTTACTGTTCCGCTCATAAGCCTTATGTATCCTACTACGTACGTCGGTGAAAATATCTTTTAAACCCTTTAAATTTTCGGCGTACGCGCCCCTGTTACCCGGAATTATTTCGCTGTCAGCGTTGACATCCAAGTCTAAGTTTTTATAATATGATCCAGATAGAGGTATATGTCTGCCGTAAACTAAGAAAGACGGTGTGAACCCTGTTACTTCGTGTCTCGCGGTATTTATCGCTTGTTGGATTTTGGAAATATTGCTATCCCAAGTGTCATGTGAATCCACGTAACTTCTTAAAGCGGTCCCGACTGTTCGGTTATTACGTTCCACAAAATTACATTGGGGAGAGTACACGGGATTAAAACGGATGTTAAAACCATAAGTTTCACTTAAGCTCTTAAAACTTTTAGAGGTAAACTGAGTACCGTTATCGCATATTAAGAGCGATGGAACACCGTGGATTAGAAAGACATTATTTTCCAAAATTCTCTCTATATATCCAGCTTTAGAGCTTTTCAAAGGAAATAGCATGGTATACTTTGTAAACCAGCAAGAAACCACGAGAAGCCATTTATTTCCCTTTTTTGAACGTGGGAATGGGCCTACTAGATCAGCTGCTATGACTTGAAAAGGGTAATTAACCGTTTTCTCTTTTCCCATCAGTCCCATAGGTAGTGTATTTGGAGATTTCTGCGCTCCACATACTTCACAAGTCCTCACAAACTTTACGATATCAAAACGCATTTTTGGCCAATAATACTGTTCCTGAACCCTGTGAAGAGTTTTATAAAAGCCAAAATGACCAGAAGTAGGAGGAGTGTGACACATGTCTATAACTTCCTCTCTCTGTGGTTTAGGAACTAGTATTTTCCACTCGGGTACATTAATTTTTAAAGGCAACTGGTTTGGGATAAATTTGTACACGAAATCATTTTCCACCTTCCACTGTGGAAAATTTTGAGGAGATTCTTTAATTTGCTGCCGTAAATTGTCGTACCATGGGTCAATGCGATCTACATCTACTGTATCAATTCTTACGCCAAACTGTGCATTAAGACTGTTTTCGTCCGCTGTATGATCTGGGATTCTTGACAAAGCGTCAGGAATAACATTGTGGACTCCTTTTCTATGAATTAAAGTAAACGTGTGTTGTCTCAGCCTAATCGCCCAACGCGCTAGTTTGCCACTAGGGTTTTTAATAGAATTAAGCCACAATAAGCTATAATGATCTGTTATGACCGTGAAAGGAACACCTTCTATGTAAGGTCGAAACTTTTCGATGTTAAAGAGTACTGCTAAACATTCTTTTTCAACAACCGAATAGTTACGTTCAGCCTTTGATAAAGTTCTACTGGCATACGCTATCACCCTTTCCTCACCATTGATTTTCTGTGTTAGGACGCCCCCTAAACCAGTATTAGAAGCATCACTAGAAATATAAAACTGTTGGGAAAAGTCTGGTTGGGATAAAATGGGAGCTGAAACCAATAGTTCTTTAATCTTTATAAAAGATTCTTCGGCTGCCTTTGTCCAATCTATCGATTGTCCTTTTTTTCGTCCTTTCAAAAGATCATTAATAGGTGACAACAGGGTAGAAAAATTCTCGATAAAACGTCTATACCATGAACACATTCCTACGAAGCGCTTAACTTCCGTAGTATTAGTAGGTCTCGCATAATTAACCATGCTTGCTACTTTATCCGGATCGGTACGCAAGGAATTTGAGCCTACAATATAGCCTAAAAACTTTAGAGAAGTTTTGAAAAAATCACATTTGCTCAAATTTATCGTCAGTCCGGCCTCTTTCAATTTATCTTTTACTTCCTTAAGTAAGCGAATATGCGATTCGAAGTCTTCCGATGTTACTAAAATATCATCAAGATAGGTAAAAATATGTGGCTCATATTTCGGACCAAATATGGCGTCCACTAAACGTTGCTGAGTTTGAGCAGCGTTCTTAAGACCAAACGGCATAGTGACGAACTGAAATAGACCTCGGCCTACTACTGCAAAAGCGGTCTTTTCTTTAGAGGATTTGTCTAAAGGAATTTGCCAGAAAGCCTTTCTAAGGTCTATCGAAGATACATACTTAGCATTCCTGAGTGATGTCAAAATTCTGTCGATGTTCGGTAATGGGTAGTTATCAAATTTGCTGACCTCGTTGAGCTTTCTTCCGTCAAAGCACAGACGATACTGTCCATCGGCCTTTTTCACCAATAAGATTGGAGAACACCAAGGACTGTTTGATTCTTCAATCACTCCGAGTTTCAACATTTCGTCTAACTCTTTATTTAATACTTTTGACATATAAGGAGACATGGCGAAGGGCCTTGTCTTTACAGGACTGGCATCAGCCGTATCTATAGACATCTTGATTTTATTCGTTCGGCCTAACCTATCTTTACTACTTATTTCATTGAAAGAGCTTATTACTTTTTCTGCTTTTAAGCGTTCCGTCCGCGAGAGATCATCTAGGGTACATAGACGCGAGAAAAGGTTTTCAAAAGAACTTTCTGAATAACAATCTTTAAAACTTGTTTGAGAATTGACTTCTAGGGACTGTGGATACCACGAATTATTTTTAAAATTTACTAAAATTCCGAATTTTTGTGCAAAATCACATCCTAGAACCAAAGTATGTGATAGAGAAGGTACTACTAGAGCAGAGATTACTAAACAATGACCATTGCAGACTAGCGGCAACTCAACCGTACCTAAAACTTTTAGACGGCTGCCATCTGCAGTGGTAACACTTCTATTTTTGACGTGGCATATTTTTATACTTAAACGACTTAAAATTTTAATACCATTCTGACCTAAAACGGAGGCATTTGCACCAGAGTCAAATAAAGCCGAGAAATGGGCACCTAATAGATTTATCTCGATATGCGGTCTGTTATCTGAATATTTATGCACGAATAAAGGAGACATGTGACCACTTGGAGAAGCAGGAGTTTTAACTGGAGAAGGAGAAGTTTTATTAGACTTAAAAAAATCAGAAACCTTTTGTAACCATTTAGTCCAATCTGATCTATTGGAATATTTTTGTCCATCCGTGTTTCTAGAACGTTTTAGATTAGGGGCTTTACTGCGAACGTGAGCTTGTGACTTAGCCGAATGATTAGAGGCTTTTTTGTTGGACTTAGTATATCCGCCTCGGTAATATACCGTCCTTACTCGTTTTTTGTACATTTGGGGCATGATGTTAGTCTCACGCCTGTTGTTCCACATTTGAAACAAAATACCCTCTTTGGTGCTGTACAATTTTGGTAAGTGTGATTCGGGCCTGAGCAATTCCAACACGTGAAAATTGCCTTAGGTGAAACCGGCTTGTCGTTCACTTTAGCTGCAGTGTCGCTAATTTTAGAGTCATTATCTTTTCCTTTACCCGTTTTCTGGTTACTCCTAGGGTTCCGATTTACATTCCCAACTTTATTTGTCGAGACTCCACTTCGGCCATTTGGATTATACTTTACTTGATGTATATTAGTTTCGCTTTTTGGTCTGCTCTTTTCTAACAAATAATCGGACTCTTCAAGTTTCCTACATAACCCGGCGAGTTCGGCTACCGAATTTATATCTAGTAGAGCTAACCGATTGACGAAACTAGGCAGAATATTCCTACGTATAAATTTAACTTTGGTACATTCCAAAGGCTTGATGGACAACCTACAAAATAAAGATTCCATGTGGGCAATATAAATCACAGTGGACTCATCCTTCTTTTGTCGCCTCCTCTTTATTTCTGACCACAATTCTTCATCATCATCACAGTGCAAGAAGTCCTTCTTTAGCCTATCTACCAAGGAATGCCAGTCGTTGACACTTGATTTTATGCTTCTATACCAAATGAAGGCATCGCCAGTGAAAAATTCAACAGCATAGCTGAAAAGTTCATCTTCCGATACTTTCCTAGCTTGAGCTATTTCAGTCAGCCTCTCCAAAAAAGGATAGAGTCTCTTTGAGTCTCCATTAAATTTCAATTGCCATTCGCTGACAGGAATATTTCTGGCTGCGCAATTCACGATTGGAGCTGGTACGTTTATGACTGGGGTTGTAATAGGCAGCTGTGGTAACTCATGGCCAGGAGCTATCTTTTCGGCAAGATTTGCTTCCATGAGTACACACGTAGCTATTGTTTCTTGAACATATTTGGAAAACTTCGACGCTTCCTCTTCGTCATCCGGCATGGGAATTCTTTGTACGCGACCCGCTACATGCGATAAACGTGATTTAACCCGGTGTACAAGTGAATCATTTGGATCACCGTCATAACTATCGATTAAGTTTTGGATTGAATTTAAACTCTTTTCGATACCAGCCGTTTCTTCTTTAAAAGACAGGGTGTCATCCCCTATTTTTATCGTTTTTCCCGGCTCATTAATTTCTTTACTTAAGATCCTCGTTAGAATCTTTCTTTTATCTGCGACCGGACGTTCTGAGAAAGTACGACGGATTTTCAGTTCATATTCTAACTCATATTCCAGTAGGTGATTGACTTTAAAATTGAAGGCTTCAATAAATGAATAAAATTTAAAAGAACTGTTTTAAAAAATCGTAAAAATATTTCTCCTGTGCTCCCAATAGTCTAAATAAAAAATACGTAAAGGCACTTAAAATATGTAAACTTCTTTATCAAACATTTAAAAAATCTTCGACAATTTCAAAAAAAATTTCTAAGTATTGCCTTCTATTAACATTCCTTTACCAATTTATCTTAAGAATTTCCTATAAAAAATCTCTAAATACCGTTTCATATCAGCAAAGTATTTTTAATATTCATGCAAAATATAGGTGAGGAAAAAAGAACACTTTTTTGTTCGGTTTACCGTAAAATAAATCTCACTGCAAAAAATTAAAGTAAACCAGCACATCTGCTAATCTGAACTATAAAGCTAGCTGTTAAGAAAAAAGTAGGAATCTCTTATCTTCGAGTCAACAACAAAATTCAAATATCTATATCAGATAAATTGAAATAAAAAAATTCCACAAATTTCCTGCTTTTGTCTTACTGCTATAGTGTAGTTTCTTTTAATAAATATTATGAAATAAAAATATCTGCAAAGTTAGAGCTTTTATTTTGTTCGAAAGCTAGTACACTGAACCCTTTAAAAAATAAAATTCCAAAAGCCCCACGTTGGGCGCCATTTTTATGTGTGACGTCTTTTTATGACATGCTAAACTGTCCTCAGTTTGAGGCATCTTTTTCCGTACCCTGTGAGAAGTTGTTTGTCCCACGCTTGAGCGCAATTTTGTAAGGTGTGCTAATTTTGCTTTATTTTTCGCCCCATGTAGACTGCGTCATTTTGTAACATTTTTAAATACTGGACGCCCCAAGCTTGAGCACAATTTTCTTGCAGCCCCGCTTTAATTTCTGATAATGAATTGAGTGAGACCTGATTTTAAAAGAACTAAAGAAATTAAAGAAATACTAGCTCAGTTTTCCTTGGTAGAGAGATATGGGTAAGAGATAATTTTTGTACGTCTTTTTGGAATTTAATTCTATTTTTAAAGAAACCTCAGTTGTACGACTTTTTTTTGGGCACCACTCATTTTAAAATAGAAACGGTTTAACTTCAGCTAAGAAAAATGAGAAAAAACTGAAGTGTTTTATGGATATTACTAAAAAGAAATTAGTCTAGCACAACTGATCCTGAAAAGAAAAATAAATATTCAGTGAGACACTAGCTTTAATCAACAAAAAAAGAATTTATTCATGTTTTTAAAATGAAAATAAAAAGTTCTAACCTTTACAGTTATACCAAAAAATTCTAGCCTAAATAGTAGTTGTTACATTTAAACTTTAAACTTTTACAACCCCCGAAGGCGAGACATCGTGTTTTACACTTCACTTTTTTGTCTGTTATACGTTGCTGTTAATGCACTACTCTCAAATAAGTCTATTGGAGGGAGTTTTGTTGACTTACTGTTTTTCAGTCCTGCTGTGATGGACTTCGCCCGATTTCACACTTTTTCTTAACACTTAGAAAGCTCACTACAGCTTTTATTGTCGAAACTGGTACTTTTACTTAGCGGCTTCTGAAGAAAATTAGCCTACTTCGGCTAGATGGAAAATAGCCTCTCGGCTAGACGGTACTGCCTAGTCTGCGGCTCGATCGAAAAAAAAAGCCCTGCTGGTAGTTTCTCAGGCCCTTAAATAATCGTGCGATTTTTGCCGGTAATATCCGGACGCTCCAATCAAAACTCCGGGTCAAACATTTCGCCAATCGCGGCCTGGCGGTAGGTTCGATCAGCAACCCGCACCACACAGTATATACTGAATGTCCTGAAACTTTTGTTTAATATACCGGTCGATGTTTTAAAATAAAAATAAATACAATTCGAAGTGAAAAATCAGTAACATTGCATGGTCTTAAAATCCAGGAAAAAATGAATGTTACAATATATATATATATATATATATATATATATATATATATATATATATATATATATATATATATATATATATATAATCTGTGTTTGCAGCGCAAAGGGTGTTAAGTCCAAATTTGTGAAAAATGAGTTATGTCCGCTCTCGGTTAAAGTATTTTTTCCTCTTCATGTGGATATAGAGGACCAAGTCCTTCCTCCATTCTTGACGGAGTAATTTAGCAGTGGCTAAGTTAACAAAACATGCACGTCCTGATTTAGCAAAAATAGCCAAACTTTGAATTGCGATTTCCCTAAATTAGTAATTATGGACTTGACACCCTTTGCGCTGCAAACGCTGATATACAGTGGCGTGCAAAAGTTTCCGGCCAGTGACATTTCGTACTCTAATTTATTAAAAAAAGAGACTAATGATTTTTAATCATTATGAGATGTATGAGATATAGGAAACAAAATAATATAGTAAAAGAATATTATTTATGTTTGTGAATATATTTATTGTTATTATTCTTATATTTATACGTGCAAAAGTTTCCGGCCACATAATATACATTGACGCAGTAGGACGTTCAAAGACGTATTTACGGATAATAGCGTGTTAAATGTTCACATTTAGTTCATAAAAGGTCGTGGGAGCATAAATATGGCTCGGCATATGCAAATCCAAATTCGTGAGAGAGTAATAAAATTTTCAAAAGAAGGAATCTTCTCGTGAGATTGCTTCATT
>JAHKBH010000360.1:0-29000 GCA_019049505.1 Pachyrhynchus sulphureomaculatus
CATAATTTTAATGGGAGGAATGTACTTGATGGATTGACAGCAAATTATCAATATTTGGCTTCAGTTTTGTAAGGAATAACCGCAAATCTCCCCGTTCTGTGATGTGCAATCTGCTCCTTTTTTTTGTTAATAGGTTTGTAACGACACTAAAACTTTTTTCGACAAGGTATGACTAGGGAAACGCTATCAAAAGTTTTCTCGCAATTTCCCACAGCCCAGGATATTTTTCGGGTATTTCTGCCTGCAGCCAAAATGTTTGATAGCCTTTTTTAAACTTCACCTTCGGCTCCTCATTGGTGCTAAGCTCGAGTAGCTTCTCTTGTAATACCACATTCGCCACTTCCGTCTCATCAAATGGATTTATGATCCATGGTGGTATTTCCATCGTCAGAATATCTTCAAATCTATTTTTGAAGTCATCATGCAGGGCATTTAACTGTTCAACGTATGTCTGAATATCCTTATCAAGACATTCTGCCTGTGACAAGTTTGGAAACTGGGAGAATTCACGCCGACTAATATTTTGCTTCATAAATTTCAATTTTCCAAGAAAAGCCGAAATTACACCCTTTGTTTTTATTAAATTTAGGCTGTCCCCTTGTAACTGCAAGTTAATGTCATTAAATTTTTTGAACAAATCTGTCAAATACGCGATGTCTGCTTTCAATTTGATCAGGTTTTCTTTTAAATCTAGTTCTTTACTTTCCAGAAACTCTAAAACTGATTCAAAAAGTGAGTAAAATCTTGTTAAACATGCACCTTTCGACAACCAGCGTACTTCAGTATGTAAGAGCAATTGTTGGAAGTCTTCATCATTTTCGTCGCACAATTGTGAAAATAAACGGGTATTCAACGCATTGCTTCTTATTTTATTAACTATTTTAATCACAAATTGAAACGATTGGTGCAATCTATCACTCAAATTTTTCGCTACCAGGTGTTGTCGGTGGATGACACAGTGAATTGCAGTTACTCCTGGTATAATTCTTTTAAGATGGCTTATAAACCCACGATATCGCCCGAAGATGGCAGGAGCTCCATCTGCTGCCACCGAAATAATGTTTGTAAATGGAATCGATTTTTCCTTAAAAAAAATCACTCAGGACATTAAATATTGATTCGCCTTTAGTGTCCGTCTCCAAAGTTTTCGCGAATAGCAGCTCTTCATGGATTTCTTCCTCCATAACAAATCGAACATATGCCAATAATAATGCTTCATTACCAGGTAAAGTTGACTCGTCCAGTTGAATAGAAAAATGAGTTGTTTGCAGATAATTACACAAGAAGCTTTCAATATCAGAGCTCATTTCATCAATACGTCTTTGTACAATGTTGTTACTCAAAGGAATTATTTTGAGTACGTCAAATGGAGGTTTGTGTAGAACAGTTTTTAAAACCTCTTCAACAGCGGGTAAAATTAACTGTTCTCCGATGGTGTGCGGTTTTCCAGATTTCGCTATAAGCAATGAGATATTGTAAGATGCCCGCAAGCCATCATCGTTACTTTGAGACGTTGAAGCGAACATACTGTGCACGGTGGGTCTCTTTTCATATTTTTCCTTCAATGTTTGAAAATATTTTAAATCTTTACCTATTTTATCAGGATGACACCTTCTTAGATGATCTTCGAGCTTCGATGGTTTCATAGAGTGATTGCTCAAAACTTTGTTGCATGAAAGGCATATGGGCAATCGTTTGTCTGCCTTTGATGGAAGAAAACCAAATTTTAAATAATCAACACTGTACTGTCGACATTTGTTCTTAGATTCAGCCATATTTGGCTATTTTAACAGAATAAAATAGGATTAATTAATTATTGCAATGAAAAAACCAAAATGCTGGCGGTAAAACTGATTTTTAATTATTGAAAGCAATAAACTGCTAAGACCCATATAGAGGTTTTCACAAAACGGCTGAACCGTTTAATGTAATATGAAATATTTTTTGATTAATTATATTTTGATACATTTCTGTAAATTCGAGAGAAAATACTTTTAGAGAATATTTTGACATCAATACTCCGCGATTTTAATGATTTATTTATTACTTTGATGTACGTTACGAGTGGTACATAAAGACACGTACAATCTTTCTCTGCTTTCTGTTCTTTTATAGAAGTATCGAATAATGGCCCTGTTCAGTATTTAATCTTTATTACGTACCTACTACACGCAAACATAACAAATATAATATTATTACAATATAAAATGAAAGTATGAATAACAAATAGGCAGGTACTTACTTTTTCCGGCACTGGCAAACACTGATATCGATTCACTCACACTTTTCTTTTCAAAATTCCGGAAACAAATGAGTAACGTTTGTCCTTGGCATTCGTATTTATATTGGTGAAGAATCAAACAAGTTCATGCAAGATTGCAAGCATAGCACAAGTCGTATTTCGTCCCTTTGCACGTCTGAACGGGTTGCGTTGTGGGCGGGCGGCGCTTTGCAAGTCTTGACGCGCGTTGTACTGAATATCAAATATGCAAGTTTTTATAAGTAACAGTCGCTGCCCTTCTTAAAATACACTACTCAAAAAAATTAAGGGAAGTTTTAAAATAAGGAAATTGATGCTAAATAAACAGGCTATCAGATCCATATGCCGGCCTAACTATAAAAATTTTTTTCAAACCCGTGGACCAAAAAAAAGCAAAATATTTGCAATACTATTTTTTCGCGCTATCTGTTAGGATTGCATGAGAACCGTAGCTCCTAAAAAATTTTAGCCAAAATATCGGAAAATTAGAATCTTAAAGCTTCAAAATGCTTTTTTTAAAAGTCTCAATATGACCATTTTTCACCGAAATACAGCCTGTCAAAAATCACCGAAAAATTTGGAATTTTTTTTTGTTTCCTTAATTTTTTTGAGTAGTATATTATCTGCCTACATTGATAGGTAAAGCCAGCCAACATTTTTGTTCTTTACTATCGAAACCAGATAAATTTTCGTGGACCTCCACTTACAACTTGTGAACCCCCATTTTTTTTTTCACGCCAACGTAGACCCCCGTCGAGTCTCCCTTGGACCCCTAGGGGTCCACCTGAACCACTTTGGGAATCACTGGTCTAAACTTTCATATGAAAAATTTCGTTTTGTGGTCCAAACACGATAACGTGATGTAGTCAATTGAAAGTAGTTCAGGCGGTTTTGCCGCCCCTAAATTTTGCCGCCGTAAGCAGTTGCCTACCTTCCCTACCACCAAGAGCCGGCCCTGAACTATGGCTGTGTCATCTGCATATATAAACACTCTACTTTTATTTATATAGTTAGGCAGATCGTTCACATACAGCAAAAATAATTATAGACTTAAAATTCCTCCTTGGTCTCCACCCGCCGTTACTTGTAATTTTCTTGGTGTCATATAAGATATTAGCCAAGCGCTTATTGGGTTTCTCATTCCTAGGGCGTTTAACTTTCTATACATGAAGTGTGGATTAAGAGTCACAATTTATATTCATCAAGATATACAAACTAAACCTTTTCTGTGTAAGCAGTTTGTTTAGAAAGTACGAAAACCGTGCTGGATCGATGTAATTTAATTTTTTAAAAGAAGCCAATTTTTCTATATTTAGCGTTCTAACAACAAGTATGTTTATTTTAGGAAGACTGATCCTTATATTGATTTACTTCGGATGGTCGATGTTACCACTAGTATATTTCGGCGGCTTTCTATTTACGGTACCATCAACTGGTTATACTAGAATGTCACTGTTTAGTATATTTGCAGGTAAGTTAATATACTTGGATTTTTTTCTTTTTATTCTTAGCTATGTTAGTAGCGATGTAACATAAAAATTCTAATATCAAATTGCCAAATCACTTGATGGTCGCTAATAATATTGAACTCTTTTAGATATTTTAGAAGATGCTGATTGACAGCCTATTCCATAACTTTCGATTTTATCGAAAGCAATGTAACTGGCCGGCAGTTATATAACTGCCCGGCAGTTGTTTGGTCAGGTCTCCTTACCTTTTTTGGGAATCTCGAGCAGTTGCTCTTGACATATCCAAGGCATTCGACCGTGTTTGCCACGATGGGCTGTTGGCTAAGCTACGTTCTTATGGTATGTCTGAAAGGTTCTGTTTGTGGCTCTCATGTTTCCTTAATGAGCGTTCTTTACGAGTGGCAGTCGACGGATTTCTTTCTAACACTTTCACTATCAACGCCGGTGTACCCCAAGGCTCCATACTCTCTTTCTCATTTACATTAACAATCTGCTGGAAAAGACCGAGAATCCAATCTACAGCTTTGCAGATGACAGTACACTTATCTCTTCATTCACTTTGAACGCTCGGACATCGGCTACTCAGACGAATATCCGCAGACAGCAGGAAGTCATTCAACTTAACAAAGACCTGGAAGAAATCCTATCTTGGGGTGACAGTAACCAAGTGGAATTTAACGCTACAAAAACCCAGGCGGCAGTTTTCTCTAAAAAAGTTAACGTTGCTGAACCCGACATAGTTATGTCGGGGCACTCCATCCCTCTAACATCGTCACTCAATTTGTTGGGCGTTAATTTGGGAGCAAATATGTCCTGGCATGAACATGTTGCAGGCATAGCAAGGAGAGCTTCTCAAAAGTTGAGAATATTATTTCGAACCAGAAAGCTTTACACTCCACAACAACTGTTAATTCTTTACAAAGCTCAAATTCTACCAACTATGGAATACTGCTCCCATGTTTGGAGCTCCGCTCCCAAACATACACTGCATTTGTTGGATTCTATTCAAAGAAGAGCTGTTCGTCTGATTGGACACCCGGAACTGACCGACGGCCTTGATTCGCTGGAACATCGAAGAACGGTTGGCGACTTGAGCCTATTCTACAAGTACTTTCATGGAAAGTGTTCAAAGGATGTGGCCCGCTTAATTCCTTCTAGAGCGGTGCATGTTAGAAGTACACGTCACGCTAATTCTTCACATCCGTATGAGGTTCAGCTTGTTACTCCCCGTACAACGCTCTTCAAGCAGTCTTTTATATGGAGAACATCATCCCTTTGGAATAATTTCCCCAGGACTGTGTTTCCCACCGAGTACAATCTACAGCGATTCAAGAACAACGCGAATCGCTTTCTCCGCACACGTGTCGCTCCTGTAGCGCTTTAGGGACTTCCCTGTAGCACGTATGCTATACCCATAAAAAAAAATTAGCTGAACTGTAGCGCATTTCCAGCAAGAATGGGAAATAAGTTAAAAAGTTCAGAAAACTGGTGTTAGTTCATTCGCGCATTTTTCGAGTACTATGGCAGGTATTTCATCAGCGCCAGAAGCTTTTTGGTGTTTAGCTTTATTAAAATACGTTTTATGATTCATTGTCTGAACACAATATCGGGCATACTTGACTGAGCTATGGAAATTGTTGGTGGTGTTTTTCCTTGGAAATCGATAGTAGGATGTGAAGCAAAGAGTTCAGCCAATAAGTTGACTTTCTCAACAGGTGTTGCAATACTATTATTTGGACGCATGAGTGGTGGTATAGTAGATTTACTGAAATGTTAACTAATGATCTTAGCGACTGACGAAAAAGAGTTCGAATTGTTGGGGCAAGCAAAAGGTTTGTTTTTAACTCTTTAATTGTGTGCCTCTTTCGTTTCGTTACGATTATGAGGTATCGGCTGAACTATGGCACATTTCCAGCAGGAAGGAAATATTCCCTTTCTGTAGGATAGGTTGAAAAGTCTACAGAAAACTGGTGTTAGTTTCTTCGCACAGTTTTTGAGAACTATGACAGGTATTCCGTCAGCGTCAGAAGCTTTTTTGGTGTCTAGCTTCATTAAAATACATTTTATGATACGCTGTGTGAAGACAATATTGGGCATCCTAGACTGCACTATGGGAATAGTAGGTGGTGTTTTGCTTGGAAATCGACAGTAGAATGTGAAGCAAAGAGTTGAGCCAACAAGTTCGCTTTTTCAACAGGTGTCATTGCAATAGAATTATCTGGCCGTGTGAGTGATGGAATGGTGGATTTGGTGAAATTTTGACTGCCTTAGCGACTGACCAAGCGAGAAGTTTGTGTCTAATTCGTTAATTTGTGTCTCCTTGGTTGCCTCGATAATTTCTTTGCATCTGTTCCGGACACGAACAAAGGTGTTACGATTTATGTCGTTAGGATTTTCACACCATTGTCGGCAGGCAAGATGTTTAGAAGCACTAGCTTCTTTACATTTTCGAGCGAACCAAGGCTTGCCGTTGGAAGGGCATTTCTTTGAGAACGGGTTATAAGCTTTTATATCAGTCAAAATGACATCGGAGATTTCTTTAGCGCAGTCAGATAGGTCGTCGGATCCAAAACAATCGTCTAATCAAGGGAATGTTTGAAAATATTTCATGAATTCTTCCTGTTTAAGAGATTTCTAGTACCAAATCTTCCACAGTTTAGGTGCCTCCCTGTCGCTAATCGATAAGATACTCGATGGCGAAAGCAGTTTATGATCGGAAGAATTTAACGGTAGATTTAAGGTGACAGTGTAAATCTTTAAAATTGGTGATTAAAAATAGGTCAAGAAGACTGGCGAACTGTTCATCTCAATCGGGGATCCATGTTCGTTTATCGATAAGCTGAGTGAAGCCGCAAGTGATTGAGAATGATTCAGCTTCACGACCTTCTTCGTCGTATTTGAGTACATAAGCCAGTTGATGTTATGGACATTTCGGCACTTGGTTAATTACTCTGTAAATGATCGATGGTGTTTGCAAGAGACGCGAAACGTACTCTAAAATTAGAATAACTTGGTGATTGATAGAGGCAGAAGATAAACCGTGTGGTGTCAAGAGTCGTCATTTTTAACTACATAACATCAAAGTTTTGGGGCTCCAGAGTCTTCTCTTTTAGAAAGAGAGATCGCTTCTGATAAAAAGTCACACCCAGGATAGAGAAAGTTGATTGTGCTGTCAATAAACTGATCTTGGTTTCACAGAGAGCGAATACATGAGGCTTATTTGATTGCAGGTGGTGCACTGAAGTTATGTTTGAATTTAAACCTTTTAGGATACAAAAATCTATTTTAAAATTCCGATCTCCGTATGTTGACGCACCTCCCTCGGCCTCCACCCGGAGATCCGAACAGGGGGCTATTTTATCAACGGGATTTTTTTAGTCCTGGATGCTTCATTATGCTATTATTTTCCTACAGTCCGGGTACATCGGCACAGCCACGAAATGCTAAGCAACTTCACGCAGCCTAAGTCGATGCGATGGTATCACACCGGGCGATGCCTGGTGAGATCTCTGTATCTACCATCTGACTTGTTCTTTTAGTCGCCTTCTACGGCAAGCAGATCATTCCGATAGTGGTATTATGTACGGCACCCCCACGAAGATGGAGCGAATCCATCTATAGGTTTTCGAATTTCAAAGAGTAAAGATGCATCGTAAAATCTTGGGCTAAATGTAAGGGAAAGAGTCGTAATTTGACATTGTCTAAAGTGATCAATTGCGATATGTCAAAATAAGGTTTAATTTTTCCCATAATGAAGTAAGATGGCAACATGAAATTTTTATGACAGTTCTAATAATTTATTAGTGTTCCGTACGGAACACTTATAAGATCACTTCGGTGTCTGTCTGTCCGTCTGTCTGTCTGTCCGTCCGTCTGTCTGCCACACCCGATTTTCTCCGAAACTATTTGTCATAGAAAGTTGAAATTTGGTAATAATATAGGAATTGGTTGCCTCATCAGAGCCATGTAGTTTTGAAAGTTAAATTTTGACTTAAGGGGTTAGTTTTGGGGGGTGAAATCGGAAGTGGAAAAAATTTTTTTTTACTAGGTAATCGAGTGTGGTGTCAAATGAAAGCTTGTGAAAACACGAGTAAAAAATATATATATATATATATATATATATATATATATATATATATATATATATAATGTAATACTTGCGCGCACTTTTCTTTGTATTATTTTTAAAAAATCGCTATACAGCCGCCTTATCTCGAAAAGTACTTATCCAAAAATTTTGAAAAAATTCTGGAATATTCTCTACGGGGTGTAGATTGAACGAAAATTATCACGAGTGCGTTACCTTTAATAATTTATCTGGTATAAAAAAAAATATATATATTTCAAGGTCATCAGTTTTCAGTAAAGATTGGAAACCAACTCTGTTGAAAACTTATTGGAGGTGTGTTTTGTGAAGTCACTGATCATTTTATACCACCGCACATTGGGACCAAAACCTAAAAAGGTGGCCAAAATATGAAGGTGTTATTTGAATTATATGAAAATTTGCATATCTGGTTTTTTGAGGTCGCTGATTAAGAATCGTGAAGAAGTGAGATAAAAAATGTAAATAACAAAATGGCGGCTCCAATATGGCGGACAAAATTGATAAAAATTGTCATATTTTCATGAAATTTCGACTATAGGGCTCTTCGAGGTTGCTGATGAAGAATCTGAAATTAAAAATGTGAAAAACAAAATGGCGGATCCCATATGCGGACAAAAATGATAATTTTTGTCATATTTTCATGAAATTTCGACTATAGGGCTTTTCGATGTCGCTGATAATGATCTGAAATTAAAAATGTGAAAAACAAAATGTTTCAGTTAACTAATGTTAAATGAAAATTAACACGGATTTGAGTATTATGTATTATAAAGATACGAGGCTGGTTTGAAAAGTCCGTGCAAAGTCCGAGAGATGGCACCACTGGCGCATATCGAGGTCATGTTTAGTTAGTAGCATCTCTTGAATGAACGCACACCAAGTTTCAGCCATATTGGTCTATTTCTTTGTGTTTGGCATTCGTGTGAATCAAGGAAGTTGAGTGATTTTCAAGAAATGGACGAAAAAGAATTTCGTGTGGTGATTAAACATTACTTTATGAAAGGCAAAACGCCTCAGGAGACTAAAGAGAAGCTTGATAAATATTATGGTGACTCTGCACCTTCGATTAGAACAATTTATAAGTGGTTTCAAAAATTTCGGACTGGCCATATGGGCACAAGTGACGCTGAACGTTCTGGACGGCCTGTGGAGGTTACGACTCCAGAAATCATTGATCAAATCCATGATATGGTGATGGATGACAGAAGAGTTAAGGTGCGTGAGATTGCTAGTGCTGTGGGCATCTCGACTGAACGGGTACATAATATTTTGCATAAACATTTGGACATGAGAAAGCTATCCGCAAGATGGGTGCCGCGATTGCTCACGCTTGACCAAAAACGGAATCGTATAAAGTGTTGCAACGATGGTTTGCAGCTGTTCCAGAAGAATCCGGAGGACTTTAAGCGCCGTTTCGTCACTGTGGATGAAACATGGATACATTACTATACTCCTGAGACCAAACAACAATCTAAACAATGGGTTACCAAGGGGGAATCTGCACCAAAAAAGGCGAAGACCGTTCCTTCGGCCGGAAAGGTTATGGCGACTGTCTTTTGGGATTCGCAAGGGATAATCCTCATCGACTATCTGGAAAAGGGTAAAACTATTACAGGTGAATATTATTTAACGTTATTGGACCGTTTGAAAATCGAGCTGCAAGAAAAACGCCCGCGATTGGCCCACAAGAAAGTCCTTTTCCATCACGACAACGCACCAGCACACACCTCAGCAGTTGTGGTCGCAAAATTAATGGAAATAGGATTCCAACTCGTTTCACATCCCCCCTATTCTCCAGATTTGGCTCCCTCGGACTACTATTTGTTCCCCAATTTGAAGAAATGGCTGGCGGGACAAAGATTTTATTCAAACGAGGAGGTGATTGCAGACACTAATGGATATTTTGCAGACTTGGACAAATCCTATTATTCGGAAGGGATCAACAAACTAGAACAGCGTTGGACGAAGTGTATAAGCCTAAAAGGAGACTATGTCGAAAAATAAAAAAGGTTTACCCCAAACACATAAGTAGTTTTTATTTTTGCACGGACTTTTCAAACCAGCCTCGTAGATATAACACTATTCATACTTTTTTACATAAAATTTATTTTAAAAAAATGTGCAAGTGCGGGCAGCTGATTTTGCTTCTATATTATTAAAAAATAGTTAGAAAACACGATAAAATTGGTTTGACAGTGGGATGTCGTGGGACTTTTAACTTATGTATATTTTAATTTTGATGTTTGGAACTAAAAGTTCAAAAAAAGTTATATTTTAAACGTTACAATAATTAAATAATAATCAATTTTTATTGTACGCAATTGAATCTGCCTGTTTAACTCAAACAGAATAAGCTCAGAATCTGGCCTGCTCGACGCTCTAACAACAATAGGTTTCAAGAGCGACGGGTGCACACTTGATTATTACAACCGGTCGTTTCGAATAGCGCAGGTACCAATCCACATACCTAGAGCCTGAAAAGTCCCTCAATCGAACATTTATTTTAGGGACTTATGGCCACCTTTTCGGCATTCGGTCTCAATGTGCACCGTACCAAATTTTTTTATTTTAAAAGCAATTAACGTGCGGAACACTAATTGTGCAAGTTCAACTTGCACTTGACCGTTTTTTTTTTTTTATTTCTTATTAATAAGTGTTTTTTTTTCTACATGACGCTCTGTTATTTTTTTTTCTACCCTGAAAATAAAATTCTTTTTTTTTAGGTAATTTCGCTTTCTTAATCGTTCAAGTACTCAGTTCACCAGGATTGGATTTGGAATATATTGGCCGCGCCCTTCACTGGGTATTCTTACTAGTCCCACACTACTCCTTAGCAAGTGGTATTAGTGAGTCTTATCAAACATATTTCTACAATGACATGTGTAATAAGTTTTACGACATGTGCCATGCGCAGTACCCAAACGCGACCAAAGAAGATTGTCTTAATATATCAGCTTCTATAAGGCAATATTGTGGAGGTAAGTAAATCAAAGGTATATTAACATACTGACAAAAATCAATGAACAATCAAAACTGAAAGTGAGATGACGCGAGGATACCAAAGAAGTAAAAATACAGAGAGGTGTTAGACAGGGTGATATCATATGACCCAAAATATTCACCCTGGTACTAAAAGATATCTTCAAGAGCCTTCACTGGAAAAATAGGGGACTTAACATATCCGGAGAGAGACTCAACAACTTAAGATTTGCTGATGACATCACACTTTTTACCGAAAACGAAATCGAATTAAAAGACATGCTCTCCAAGAATTATAAACTGAAGCAGAAATGAACATCACAAAAACCAAATCCATGACAAACGAACAAACAACCATTAATGACGTAATATCCATGCACGGGCAACAAGTGGAAAGGATAGATTCATATGTATGCAGTGAAGTCCGTTTATAACGAACTCCAAAAATCACCAAAAATGGTTCGCTATATCCGAAGTTCGTTACAAACAGTAGACAAAATCTAATATCATTTTTCACTACTTTTTATTTAGATTAGGCGTTAATGCTTATAAAAATGAATAATAATAATTATTAAATTAAAAGAAAACGTTCAAAGGAACATAAAACAAATCACGCTGAAGTTATTTATCTATGTTGGTAGAAATACGAGTATAAACGAAAATATTAAAATATGTAGTTTTATACAATAAAATCAGTAATTTTCGTTTGTACAACAAAAATGGTGTTTATATAATTGTCAAGGTCACAAAAACTACTCCATGTATGTTCAGGAACTTCACGAGATTCTAAAATTGCGAGTTTCAGTCATTTTCTTAGTCATTTCTGAAATGGATGGAACATAAATATTGTCTCCTTCTCCAAGCTCGTCTTCGTCGTCATTATCGCTTAAAATCTTCCCAGAAATCACTGATGTCACGATTCGATCATCAGTTAATATTTCTCTCGTCATTAATTCATTACACATCCCCACAAAAAAAAAGTGGGGTATACTTTTGATGCGATATATCAGATCCGTAGTATTTTTGCCCGCTGATCACGAATCTGACATCAGAATGTCGCCATCACATCTCAATTTTTTTCTAACCTCAAAAAATAGGTAAAAATTAGTAAAAATTAAGAAAAATATACTCCTAAAATATTGATTCAAGCTTTTTCATGAATCCAAAGATGTATTAATATGTATTCGGATACGCTAAGCTAATATTCATCGGTCGGATTGAGCCATACAGTTCTGTTTTCTTTCTAACCTCAATAAATCAGACAGATATAGTGCTTCTCGAATGCAAAAACGAATTCAAATTAAAATTTAACCGATCCTTACCAAATTTGGTACACGGGGATTTTTTGGGTCGCTGATCACGAATCTGAGGTTGGATTTGCAAAATTCAAGATGGCAGATGTTTTCGCGCCATTTTGAACGCCGAGAAAATTCATCGGTCGATTTTTATTCTTCTACCTGTATCCAGGGCACCTCCACGTGGTGACGGTGGGCAACGGTGTTACTCCACTAGCCGGCAGAGTCCCTGGATAACGGCTTAGATGCCGTCATGGCAGGTAAAAGAAAGAGAATTACGATGCAGGGACTCGGAAACCCAGTATCGGCGGTTGGTCAGGGTGGGAAAGCGGGCCCGCAGCCGTCGTCATCCAGCGACCGTAGCTCTTCGTGTGTGGGTGACTTGGCTCATGTAGAGTATAATGCTACAAGAAAACGGTCTCACGGTACAAGGACTTTTCATAAGTGCGATAAAAACAGTGATTCATTTGGTTATATTTGCTGTCAACACGTATTGAATAAAATGGGGTCAACGATAACGGATAAGATTAAAACCTTATATAAGGATTGTTTTAACATTGAAATACAGCACCAGGATACAGATTGGGTTCCCCACATCATTTGCAGTTCTTGCAAAATAATGTTGTACATCAATAAGAAGGCGATTAAATATTCCAGACCAGCAATATGGAATAGACCATACAGTGAAAATGATTGCTACTTTTGTATGAATGTTGTATCTAGGCATAACCGAAAAAATAAAAGCACTATTACTTATAACGATGTTTCGACAGTAACAAGACCAACTAAACTAATTCCGCCTCCTGAACCACTTGATGCTGATGTTATGGAAACAAATGATTTCACCTTATCAGTTCATGCCGAAAACATTGAGACTGTCGAAAAAATTCAAACACTGTTACTAATGAATGTTCTAGTGACAACCTATCATATACTAGTGACACAGATAAAGAATTTCTACCATACAACCGTAAACCAGAACCAATACTCGTATCACAGTCAGAACTTAGTGATCTAGTCAGAGATTTAGGCTTATCCAAAGATGGTTCAGAGCATCTTGCTTCCTTTTTAAAGAAAAGACATTTACTTAAGCCAGAAGCTACGATTTCTTATAGAAACAGAGATGAAGAATTTCGAAAATATTTCACAATGGACGAGGAATTGTCACTTTCGTATTATTGTACCGATGTGAAAGGGTCTAATGGATGAATTTCAAAATAACTCATACGCTCCTGAAGACTGGAGACTGTTCATTGATTCTTCTAAACGGAGCATTAAGGCAGTTTTACTGCATAATACCAACGTTTACGCTCCCATTCCGATTGCACATTCCACAGTTATGGAAGAGCAATATGAAAAAATGAAGCAGCTTTTGATAAAAATAAAATATGCTGATCATAAATGGAAAATTTGTGGAGATCTGAAAATTGTAACAATATTGCTTGGCCAACAGTCAGGGTTTACACTTTATCCCTGTTATAAATGTCTGTGGAATAGCAGAGACAGGGAACGTCATTATAAGAAAAAAATTTGACCAACAAGAGAATCGTTCACTCCTGGTGAAAATAATGTATTGTTTCCACCATTGGTAGATCCAGGAAAAGTTCTTATTCCCCCGCTTCACATTAAGCTTGGACTTATGAAGCAATTCACGAGAGCATTAGATACAAACGGCCCATGTTTCAAATATTTGCATAAAAAAATTTCCGAAATTTTCTGAAGCTAAAATTAAGGCAGGCGTATTTGACGGGCCACAAATAAAAAAATTGTTTCAAGATTCATTATTTGTTACTAAAATGAACAAAGTTGAAAAAGCTGCTTGGCTTAGTTTTAAAGAAGTCGCAACAAACTTTTTGGGAAATAATAAAAGTCCTAAGTACAAAGAAATAGTCGAGAAAATGGTAAAAAATTTTCAAACATTAGGTTGCTTAATGAATCTAAAATTACATTTTCTGGACTCCCACATCGATGATTTCCCAGATAATCTTGGTGACTACATTGAGGAGCAAGGGGAACGTTTGGGATGACCATATGCTAGCGGACTGTTGCTAGTCGCTAAAAAAGAGAAACAAGTCCTCAAAAGCGTTTGGGCAGAAAGCCTTTGAATAGGTCATTCGCGGAAAAAAGAACAAGATACAGCCAAAAAAAGGAAAGTTAGGCGCGGGTCTAACCTTCGCAATTCTAGGGCTTAAGGGTCTACTATTTGAGAGTATATGGTTTAAAAGTCCTGGTTTTGAGTTTATTGGGTCTCATTTTTAAAGTTACAGGGTTATTGAGGTCTATTTTTTGAGGTTACAGGGTATGGGAATCTAAGGTTTCAGGGTTTAGGGTTTAAGAGTATCAGGTTTGAGGATTCCCCAACTGTATACCAAATTTGGTAGGAATCGGTTGGTTTTCAAAAATTTTGTCCGCCATCTTGGATCCGCCATTTTGAATTTTGCAAATCCGACCTCAGATTCATGATCAGCAACCCAAAAAACCCCCGTGTACCAAATTTGGTAAGAATCGGTTGAATTTTAATTTGAATTCGTTTTTGCATTCGAGAAGCACTATATATCTGTCTGATTTATTGAGGTTAGACAGAAAACAGAACTGTATGGCTTAATCCAACCGATGAATATTAGCTTAGCGTGTCCGAATACATGTTAATACATCTTTGGATTCATGAAAAAGCTTGAATCAATTTTTTAGGAGTATATTTTTCTTAATTTTTACTAATTTTTACCTATTTTTTGAGGTTAGAAAAAAAATTGAGATGTGACGGCGATATTCTGACGTCAGATTCGTGATAAGCGGGCAAAAATACTACGGATCTGATATATCGCATCAAAAGTATACCCCACTTTTTTTTTGTGGGGCTGTGTTATCAGCACATACATATTCTTCAAAACTAAAATTATTAAACATCTTTTTAATCTCGATTTCCACTGTAATTTGCTGAATGTCAGCACTAACCTGAACAAATTCTAGACAATCAGTAGGATCTTCTCGATGTTGTTCAATCCAGTGAGTCAACGATAGCTCATCATCTGAGTCATATCAACATTCTTTCCTTCAAAATCCGCCATGCTGAAAACAGTTTGCAATGACTCTTTGCCAAGCCATATGGATAAAGTCCAAAGAGTTACAGAAAAAATGTTACCCTTATCGATCGTCAACATTTTCATAAGTAAAATCTTTTTATAATGACATTTTAAAGGTTGTATCACACCTTGATCTATGACTCCGCAAGACCACATGTCAAGAAACCTCTTGAAACGATACAAAATTGCTGTCTCCGCCCAGCCACAGGCGCATTCCGAACCACCCCAATCACTAGCTTACAGTGTATCGCATCCACTCAGTCACTCCAACTATCTCGCCAACTCTCACTGTTAAAATTTTACTCAACTTCCCTACATCAACCTCATGCCAGATCCTCACTCAACCTGGTCAATGTCCACAGACCAAACATTACATTCCCCACTGATTCTATTCCCCACAGAATCAACAAATTACTCATTCAGCACAATATCTCCCCCCTTCATTACAACTACCCCCTCCAAACCACCTTTCCTCCCTGGCTCTCCCCTCTCCCCAACATTGACCTAACTTTGCACTCCTATAAAAAATCAGAACAATCAAACATATTCTTTAACAAGCTCTTTCTTGACAGACTATCCAATATCTATCCCAATCGCTTACTTTTCTTCACAGATGGATCAAAGACGGAAAAGGGAGTTGGGGCTGCCTTCTTTTTTGATAATATCGTCCAAATGTTTAAATTACCTAAACATATCTCTATTTTCTCCGCAGAATTGTTGGCAATAAAGGAGGCTATCAGATACTCCCTCCAAGCAAACATCCAACAACCAACTCTCATAATTTCTGATTCCCTAAGCGCTCTCAAAGCCATCAATTCTAGAAATCTCAATTTCAACTATATCAGGCACATTCTGGATCTAATGTACACTGCCACCTTGAAAAAACGTACCATATCCTTGCTTTGGTTGCCCAATCACATAGGCAACCCTCATAACGACAGAGCGGATTATCTTGCTAAACTTGCCATAGAAAGGGGCAGTATGAACATGGGAGAGAATCACTACTCTGATTTTAACATCTTCATAAAACACCTACACAGGTCTCTCTTCCAACTCAAATGGGACTTGGAAGATCCCAACAACAAATTATGGTCCATCAAAACCAATGTATTTCCTCCCCTTAACTCCACAGAATTGAACCAAAGACATAATGTAATAATGAGAAGACTGGCATTGGGACACACCTACTCCACGCATGTACATCTATTAAAGAGAGATCCACCTCCAGTCTGTCCTAAATGTGACTCCCCCTTATCAGTGTTACATCTAATCGAATCCATTCAACATCAAAACTTGAGAGACACCCACGGCATCCCATCCAACATCACCATCCTCATAAAATCTTTTGTCCCACTTAAAGAAAACATAACCAATTACTTAAAAGAATCTAATCTATTTATACCAAACTAACTCTAGTGGGCGCTAAATGATCTTAGCTGTCGATGCGCCCTGCCCAACAGAAACAAACAAAAACAAAGAAAAACACCTTTATCCATAGGCTGCAGCTTTGCACTTGTGTTTGGAGGCATAAAGACCAAATTTATTTGCTGTAGATTAACTTTAGGATATACTGGACAATTGTCAATCAAAACTAATATTTTTCCGTTTATGAATTTTAATTCTTCGTCCCATTCGATCAGTTCGTTTTTAAAAATTTCTGATGTCATCCAGGCTTTACTCGTAAATGTTTGTTTTTAAAACACCTGGGATTGGCGGACTTCACCAACAATTTTCTTTTCTCTCTTCCAGACATATTTGCAGTTACCAACACAGTAATCCTTACTTTTGATAATTTTCCACCAGCACAATTCTCTCCGACAAACTTTAATGTCTTATCAGGCGTCATCCGCATTAAAAATGTCCACAACTTTGTCGAATTTCCGGCCATACATTGGCCAATCACTGATCAACAGCAGTCATATCCACTCCTGCAGTTTCTCCTACAAAGGTTGATTATCTTACCCCCACTACACTACACCTCTAGAACAGGTAAACTCGGTGTTCTCAATTTTTCTTCCCAATTCACTACCTTTCTCTTCTAAAGTATAGTCGCTAATAGGAACATGTTCATGTCGTTTTTGATTAAACCATTTAAGGAGTCCTTTGTCGACTTGGTCACGAGTAGATTTTCTTACTACACAACTAAAGTTTCTTTTATCATAGATTGATACGATTTCTTGCCTCTTCTTTCATAAGGTAACAACCGTAGATTTAATTAAATTCAACTGTTTGCAAACATCACTTTGTTTAACTCCATTTTCTATTTTCCTTATAATATCGCTTTACGTTTTTGTATGCTCATTTTAAAATAAAAACTTAAACATTCACTTTGCTACCTTGATCAAATATGCATTAGAACCGCATAACACAAGTGAAGTGAAAATAATACTGCTCGAACTAGCGACGCGGCGGAAACAAGTAGAATAGGGGTTCCCAGCGGGTTTCGGTGAATTCCCTAGATCAAGTCACGCGACATCGAGTACAGGAAGTGGTAAGTTCGTTATAAACGGACACAAAACATCCAAATTTGGTTCGCTTTATCCGGAAGTTCGTTATAACCGGGTTCGTTATAAGCGATAAAATTTTGTATTGGTTTTATGGAAGTTTTTTCAAGCATTATAAAATAATTCATTTTAACCGGAAATTCGCGATAAACGGGTTGGTTATAAGCAGACTTCACTGTATTTGGGACAGGAAATTACAATCGGAAAAGTGAATCAAGAACTGGAAGTCAATCGAAGGATACTCCTGGTATGGGCGGTTTACGGTCAAATGGAGCAAATTTTTTAGTCCAAACTGCCTTTAAAACTTACAAGTAAAGTGTATAATGAATGCATTCTACCAGTAACAACATATGGTAGCGAAACTTAGGTTCCGACACGGAAAGTTATTAGGAAATTACAAGTTCACCAGGGAGCAATTGAAAGGAGAATCCTAGGTATATCTTAGGGACTGCAAACCAAACAATTAGATCAGGAAAAAAACAGAGGACCACGACATAATTGAAAGGCTTTCTTCCCTCAAGTGGAACGGGCTGGCTATGTGGCCAGAAATACTGATATCTGGAGCGGAAAAGTGATCAGATGGAGACCGTGGGGGGAAAAAAGAAGTACTGGCAGGCCTCGTTAACGTTGGTATGACGATGTTAAAAAATCAGCGGGGCTCAATTAGTATCAAATTGCTCAAAACAGGGACATATGGAAGCACATAAGAAAGACCTACGAGGCTGGTTTGAAAAGTCCGTGCAAAAATAAAAACTACTTATGTGTTTGGGGTAAACCTTTTTTATTTTTCGACATAGTCTCCTTTTAGGCTTATACACTTCGTCCAACGATGTTCTAGTTTGTTGATCCCTTCCGAATAATAGGATTTGTCCAAGTCTGCAAAATATCCATTAGTGTCTGCAATCACCTCCTCGTTTGAATAAAATCTTTGTCCCGCCAGCCAAGTCTGGAGAATAGGGGGGATGTGAAACGAGTTGGATATTTCCATTAATTTTGCGACCACAACTGCTGAGGTGTGTGCTGGTGTGTTGTCGTGATGGAAAAGGACTTTCTTGTGGGCCAATCGCGGGCGTTTTTCTTGCAGCTCGGTTTTCAAACGGTCCAATAACGATGAATAATATTTACCTGTAATAGTTTTACCCTTTTCTAGATAGTCGATGAGGATTATCCCTTGCGAATCCCAAAAGTAAGTAATCCATGTTTCATCCACAGTGACGAAACGACGCTTAAAGTCCTCCGGATTCTTCTGGAACAGCTGCAAACCATCCTTGCAACACTTCACACGATTCTGTTTTTGGTCAAGCGTGAGCAATCGCGGCACCCATCTTGCGGATAGCTTTCTCATGTCCAAATGTTTATGCAAAATATTATGTACCCGTTCAGTCGAGATGCCCACAGCACTAGCAATCTCACGCACCTTAACTCTTCTGTCATCCATCACCATATCTTGGATTTGATCAATGATTTCTGGAGTCGTAACCTCCACAGGCCTTCCAGAACGTTAGCGTCACTTGTGCCCATATGGCCAGTCCGAAAATTTTGAAACCACTTATAAACTGTTCTAATCGAAGGTGCAGAGTCACCATAATGTTTATCAAGATTCTCTTTAGTCTCCTGAGGCGTTTTGCCTTTCATAAAGTAATGTTTAATCACCCACACGAAATTCTTCTTCGTCCATTTCTTGAAAATCACTCGACTTCCTTGATTCACACGAATGCCAAACACAAAGAAATAGACCAATATGGCTGAAACTTGGTGTGCGTTCATTCAAGAGATACTACTAACTAAACATGACCTCGATACGCGCCGGTGGTGCCATCTCTCGGACTTTGCACGGACTTTTCAAACCAGCCTCGTATATCCAAAGGATAGAGAATGGCTAGACGAACAAGAAGAAAAAGTAAAAAAAAAACAAATATTGTATTATTCTGCAAAATTTTTAAAAGCTAGTTAAAAGATAAAGTTCTCATCGGGATTTCAGGAGCTCTTGCTACTTCTGTTAAAAGTAGTTTTGCTTGAAATTTTGGAAATAATAGATTTTAGCATCATGCATTTACTGCTTCAATATAAAGATGGTTTACCACACCCTATTGCCATAATTAATTGTAAAAGTTTCAGATATTTAACACGTATAAGATAGGAATCCATACTTTTCTTCTTCGATCAAAAGCACGCGTTTTTTGTACAATTTCTGCTGTCGTATGTGCATTAAAAAGTAAAAAGTCACAAAAAATTATATATACTTAAATAAATGCTATCGTTTGTTAAAATATGAAGGCAGTTTACCAAGTTGTTGCAAAAATATTAGGTAAATTTTACTTTTTACTGAATTTTATGAGGTGAATTTTCGCTGTGGCAACATAGCTTGAAGAAGACTGCTCGCGACACTAGTAGTTTTCATGTTGGTTGCTTTATAATTTGTAAAACTTAAAATGAAATTTTTGCTTGCATGATTTTGACGGGCATGCAATAAACTACAAATATTTAATAAGATATAGTATTGAAAAAAAATCCTTGTGCATATATCATTATTATACCATAAGTTTCAATATAAGAATAATTAAATATACCCACATTGTCTGTGTTATTTAAAAACTGAGTTATAAAATATGAAAATTTGCCTGCTGTAATGCTCCGCCGGCAATTTTACGTTCAAGGCAGTACGAAATGGGTTAAAAAAAGTCGGACATTTTTTTTTTTTAGTTAGTTAAAAGTATACTTGATATTAAAAAATCATTAATATCTTTTAAAAAAACTTCTTGCTCATTATTAATCATACAACTTAAAATAAACAAAATATTTAAAATGGGAAAATGAAAAATAAAAGTCTAAGCTGTAAATATAAAGTATTTATATTTTATTTAAACATCCAGGTACAAAGAAAACAGTTATTAAAAATACAAAAATTCTAAATTACTCGAAGAAACTAAACCAATTATATCATCTGGATTCTGGATCCGCCATTTTGAATTTTTCCAATATGTCATCGGATTCTTAATCTGCATCCAGAGAAACTCCTTAATAGCCAATTTCAAAATATTTAACGGTATACAGAAACGTTAATATAATCATAAATGAGGTTGGAAACATGATTCCCACGCAACTGAAGAGGTTAAACCAGCCATTTTTTTTTTAAATTACAGTAAAACTAAAAAAAAAAATAATATTGCTCAATCTCGTGCGGCTAAAAGTCGCCTGTCCCTCTAAGAAGATTAGATATGACGCCGACAGTAAAAACCGCGTCAGCCGCACGAGCTGAAACCCGAAGCGGCGACGGGCCTTTTAGGATGTCTGAAATTAGCGCCTAGTTAGCAAGCTAGAGTCTCGTTCGTTATCGGAATTAACCAGACAAATCGCTCCACCAACTAAGAACGGCCATGCACCACCACCCACCGAATCAAGAAAGAGCTCTCAATCTGTCAATCCTTCCGGTGTCCGGGCCTGGTGAGGTTTCCCGTGTTGAGTCAAATTAAGCCGCAGGCTCCACTCCTGGTGGTGCCCTTCCGTCAATTCCTTTAAGTTTCAGCTTTGCAACCATACTTCCCCCGGAACCCAAAAGCTTTGGTTTCCCGCGGAGCTACCCGTCGAGTCATCGGAGGAACGTCGACGGATCGCTAGCTGGCATCGTTTACAGTTAGAACTAGGGCGGAATCTGATCGCCTTCGAACCTTTAACTTTCGTTCTTGATCAATGAAAGCGTTTTTGGCAAATGCTTTTGCTTCTGTTCGTCTTGCGACGATCCAAGAATTTCACCTCTAATGTCGCAATACGAATGCCCTCATCCGTTCCTATTAATCATTAAGTCGGGGTGCCGAAAACCAACAAAATATTATTATTTTGTAAAATTTTCCGTTCTTTCATGTGATTAATCTTTCGATATCCTTTTTATTTTTAGCGATATTTGTAAAAAACCGAATTTTTCGTTTTATTTTCGATTCTGTAGGCTTAGCGTACACTTTAGAGCAGCAAAGTTTTTTTTATCGTATTCTACGTCCAAGAAACTACCTGTATGCCAGAATGCAGCCTGTTGACATTTAATGAGAACTTTTCGTCAAAATTTGCCACACAATCTTCCTTAACTTCCTAAATAATTTGCATCCTGACATTAAATTCACCTTAGAATTAGAATCCAATAACTCTATAAATTTCTTAGACATATCTATATCAAAATTGAACAATTAACATGATTTCTCGATTTTCACAAGACTTCACTTACTGGCACAGTTATACACAATAGTTCATCCAATCCTTATACTCAAAAAATGGCAGCTTTTAACTCTTTCATACATAGACTATTACATATTCCTATGACTAAAACTAATTATAACAAAGAATTCAACATAATCTAACAAATAGCAAATAATAATGGATATGGCCCTAGCATTATAGATAATATCTTGAATAAAAAATCCTTTAAACAAGCAATCTCTCTAATTTATCTCACCATTAATGACAAAAAAAGGAAAATTTAACACACTCACGTACATATGGAAAATAACTAGAAAAATTTCAAAACATTAACAATTAAATAGCATTTAAAACCAGTAATACCTTAGGGAATATAATTTTGAATAACAAAACCAAATCTAATAAATCCATAAAAATCAGGAGTTTATTTATTAAATTGTGGATCTTGTACTAACACCTACGTAGGACAAACTGATAGATCTTTTGAAACTCGCATTAAAGAACATAGTTATTTTTAAAAAACAAGAATAATTCACATTACACAACCCATATAATAAACGAATCCCATAATTTTGATGATACATTCAAAATCCCATATGTAGAAAATAAATCTAAAAAATTAAATATGCTTGAATGTCTTGAAATTAACAAACGGAAAAAACTCCAATCTATTATTAAACGAACAGACTTAAACCATTCACCCTTACTTAATCTCTATTAGTTCTCTGAAATAGTACCACAAATTTGCATCTTTAATATAATTTTGTCAGTAAATAATAAAATAAAACGATTAACATATTCTTATGTAATTGAGGATGGTTTTAAGGTAAGGTAGTATTATTACCAAACATTTTTCTTTCTAATTCACTTCCGAAGAAGCCAATGTATGGTAAAACAATTGTCAACTCATTTTAAATATATTGGAAATTAAAATATAGTGTCGTTTTTTTATATAATGAAATTCAGAAACTTTGATATTTAAGACGTTAACGCGTTCAATAAATACTTTTTTAATGCATTTTTATTTTAACAATTTTTAGATCTTGATGATAACTACTACAAATGGAAGTCGCCAGGAATTGGTAGAAACCTACTGTACTCTTTCCTTGAGGGTGGCATTCTCCTCATAACTCTACTAATAGTGGAATACAAGGTATTCTCTAAAATATCTTACACAATAAAACAGAAGTATTTCACCGCGATGCCTACGGATGTTCCAAATGAGGACAGTGATGTAGTAGCGGAAAAATACAAAATCAGGGACGTACCTGAACCGGAATTACATCAAAATTACACCATGGTCCTTAAAGACCTTACCAAGTACTATAAGAAATTCTTAGCTGTGAATGGATTGTCACTTGGCGTGAAAAAATTCGAATGCTTCGGTCTATTAGGCGTAAACGGAGCTGGTAAAACGACTACATTCAAAATGCTTACCGGTGACATTACAGTATCGTACGGTGACGCCTGGGTCAACGGAAGAAGTATTAAGAATGAAATAAAACAGGTCCAAAGGTCCATAGGTTACTGTCCTCAGTTCGATGCTCTTTTAGATGATCTTACCGCCAGAGAGACTCTGACCATGTTTGCGTTATTAAGAGGTATTCCTAGGAACTACTGCAATCAAGTTGCTGTCAAACTGGCGCATGATTTCGATTATCAGCGGCATTTGGATAAGCAAGTCAAAGAACTTAGCGGAGGAAATAAGAGGAAGCTCAGTACTTCTATTGCGCTAATTGGAGATCCACCTCTGATGTATTTGGATGAGCCAACAACAGGTAAAAAACCAATATATACCATATATCATTCTGTGTGTTCAATATTTTTTTTTCTACTGACTGTTTTACTTTTTAAATAAATAATCAATCATAAATAAAAACGGCAAATCATAAAATGAAATCTAGATTTCGAAAATTTTTTTATCACGCTATTAATTTTTAATTTTAAAATAAATCCCTCATAATATTACACGTTCCCAAGTTTCACTTATGATTGTACGTTACGCATTACCAAGATAGAATTGAAAATGCTTATAAATATTGAGAAAATCTATAGTACAACTACCAGGTGTACAAGTATGAAATGCGGATTTTTTTTCTAAAAAACCGGTCAAGTGCAAGTTGAACTTGCACAATTAGTGTTCCGTACGTTGATTGTTTTTAAAATAAAAATTTTTGTTAGGGTGGCATAAAATGATCAGTGACTTCACAAAACACACCCCAAATGAATTTTCAACAAAGTTTGTTTCCAATCTTTACTGAAAACTGGTGACCTTGAAATTTTGTTTTTTTTATATACCAAATAAATTATTACAAGTATTACATTATATATATATTATATATATATATATTTATATATATATATATATATATATATATATATATATATATATATATATATATATATATATATATATATATATATATATATATATATATATATATATATATTTACTCGTGTTTTCACAAGCTTTCATTTGACACCACACTCGATGACCTAGTAAAAAAAATTTTTTTTCACTTCCGATTTCACCCCTCAAAACGAACCTCTTAAGCCAAAATTTATGTTACGGTGGTATAAAATGATCAGTGACTTCATAAAACACACCCCAAATGAGGTTTCAACAAGTTTGTTTCCAATCTTTACTGAAATCTGATGACCTTGAAATTTTTGTTTTTTTTGTATACCATATAAATTATTAAAGGTAATGCACTCGTGATAATTTTCATTCAATCTACACCCCGTGGAGAATATTCCAGAATTTTTTCGAAATTTTTTGATAAGTACTTTTCGAGATAAGGCCCGGGACAGCGATTTTTTCGCGAATTTTTAAAAATAATACAAAGAAAAGTGCGCGCAAGTATAATATTATATATATATTTTTTACTCGTGTTTTCACAAGCTTTCATTTGACACCACACTCGATGACCTAGTAAAAAAATTTTTTTTTCACTTCCGACTTCACCCCCCAAAACTAACCCCTTAAGTCAAAATTTAGTTCTCAAAACTACATGGCTCTGATGAGGCCATCAATTCCTATATTATTACCAAATTTCACCTTTCTATGTCAAATAGTTTCCGAGAAAATCGGGTGTGACAGACAGACAGACAGACAGACAGACAGACAGACACCGAAGTGATCTTATAAGTGTTCCGTACGGAACACTAAAAAACATGTTAAATTCGGAAGAATGATAAAAAGTGCTTTATTCAAAGTATGCTCCATCGCTTGTTATACATTTTTTTCCCATCTTTCGGGCAATTTGTGAATACCACGCCAGTAAAAAATCTTCCCCTTTTGCCCCGAACCATTCTTCGAGCCATTTTTTCACATCTTCGTACGAACCCAAGCGCTGCTCGGCAAGTGCGTGACCCATCGATGCAAAACAAGTGGTAATCGGGAGGTGTCAAGTCTGGTGAGTAAGCCGCATGGGGTAGAACTTCCCAGCTGAGTGCTTCCAACGTGTCGCGAACTGATTTTGCCGTATGTGATGGAGCATTATCATGAAGAAAAATGACTTTGTGTTGTCTCTTTCGGTATTCTGGCCTTTTTTCAAGCAGCGAACGGTTCAAATCGGTCAATTGTTGTCGGTAACGTTTAGTATTAACCGTTTCCCCAGGTTTTAACAGCTCATAATAGACCACGCCCCTTCGTCCCACCAAACACAGAGCATCGTCTTTCTGCCAAAGCGATTCGAACTTGCTGTCGATGTGGATGGTGCGCTTGGGTCTACCTATGATTTTTTTTCGCTTGGGATTCTCAAAATAAATCCACTTTTCATCCCCTGTAACTATATGATGCAAAAACGACTTCCTTTTGTACCGAGCGCGCAAAATGTCACACGTGTTTTTGCGCTTTTCCATTTGCCTGTCGTTCAACTCATGTAATACCCATTTACCGGTCTTCTGAATCTTTCCCATCTCTCGTAGCCGATTGGAAACAGCTTGTTGACTAACGCCCAAATGCTCGGCGTCCGCGAATGCTCTTTGTTCGAGATATAGATATATATATATATATATATATATATATATATATATATATATATATATATATATATATATATATATATATATACTTTTCCAATTTTTCACTCGTGCGCGTCTGGCACTTGTTGATGACACAACAAAATGGCGCGGTGTCAAATCTTTATAGCACAAACTGCATTGGTGCACCATCTGTTGTCTGAAATCCGCATTTCATTCTTGTACACCTGGTATATGTACCAAAAAGGCAAAATATTTATAATCAACAGTAATTTTATATTTTAGGCATGGATCCGGCCACGAAACGTTATCTCTGGAATGCTCTATGTGAAGTCCGTGATAGCGGAAAGACCATAATCTTAACATCACACAGCATGGAGGAATGCGAAGCACTATGCACGAGAATAGCCATAATGGTAAATGGAAATTTCAAATGCTTGGGATCTACGCAACATCTTAAAAATAAGTTCGCCGAAGGCTACACAATTACTATAAAAGTAAAGAAACCAGAAAACAGTTCAGCAAATCAACATACGAATACTGAGAGACTTGAAAGGTTCATGGAAGAGAACTTCCCTGGATCAGTTCTCAGAGAAAAGCACGAAGAGTTACTAACCTATTATGTAGTCGATAAAACTAAACCCTGGTCAAAAATGTTCGGTATTTTGGAAGAAGGAAAGAGAAGAGATTTGAATATTGAAGATTATTCCTTAGGACAAAGTAGTTTAGAACAGGTAAGAATTGGTGCAATAATTAATATGTACATTTTACATACAGGCATTTAATCAAATACATGAAAATGTAGAGAGCAGATGATTTTCAAATTTCCGAAAATTTAGTCGATCTACTAAAATTCTAATTAATAAAATCAAATTATCGAATATATAATATATATATCAATCGGTTTTATAACGTCTTCCGTCTTCCGATGCCTAATTTCCACTCCTCCCGGTTTCTCCATCCCTCCTCCTCCAGATCTCTCTCTAGTACTTCCTTGTTGATTCCTGCTCTCCAGCTTTGGCGTGGTCTTCCTCGCTTTCTTCTTCCCTGAGGGTTCCAATTTAAGATCTTTTTAGGTAGTCGATCTTGTGACATTCTCTGTACATGTCCATACCATACCAACTGTTTGGTTCTGATTTCGTCCACTATATCGTGCTTTATTTCTAAAGCTCGTTTTATCATGTCATTTGATATGCGGTCTTTTCTGGATTTTCTGGCTGCTCGTCTCCAGAAATCTATTTCTGTACCTTTTAGTATTTTTTTCTGTTCTTTCCTTCAGACCTGGGAGCTGTAAGTTATTATATTTTTCACTACTGAGTTGTAAATTCTCTCCTTATTTTCAATGGTTATGTTTTTGTCCCATAGATATTCTCGTTCCCAAATACTAACAACTGGCACAGTGTTTGATGGTGTGTCCTGTGGCCAGTTTCAAGTCCTGCTGTTGTCCTCCGACGCACATGTACTCGGAATATATATAAAGGGTGATTCATTTAGAGGTACTTTTTGTGATAGGGATTTAATTGCAGATTGCGCATGCGTCGTGTCAACTGAAGTGGCATTCCTGTTCAGTAGTGTTTGACAATTCATAATGGAAAGACTTAGCCCGGCACAGCGTCTACAAATTGTTCAACTTTATTACGAAAATGGGCGTTCTACGAGGAATGTGTATCGGGCGCTTAGAGCAACTTATGGTCCACATAATCGGCCTACCGAACGCACAATTCGCTCTACCATCAATAAGTTTGAGACCCAATTTTCATTATTGGATAATGCTCGACCGAATAGACCACATCCAGCACGTAGTGAAGAAAATATAGGGGCGGTAGCGGAGAGTGTACGCGAAGACCGTGAAGTGTCGATTCGTCGCCGTTCTCAACAGCTTGGCCTGTCATATTCAACAACTTGGCGTATTTTACGTAAGGATCTTTCTTTAAAAGCATACAAAATTCAACTAGTGCAACAACTGAAGCCGACCGACCTTCCGAATCGTTTCCGTTTTAGTCGTTGGGCTCTTGACAAGCTTGCAGAAGATCCACTGTTTTCGAGAAAAATTTTGTTCACCGATGAGGCCCATTTTTGGCTTAATGGGTTCGTGAATAAACAAAATGCCCGTATTTGGGGTGATGAACAACGTGAAGAGGTTCAAGAGCTGCCATTAAATCCAGAAAAAACAACTGTTTGGTGTGGTTTATGGGCCGGTGGAATAATCGGTCCATATTTCTTCAAAACAGAGGCCGGCCGGAATGTTATTGTGAATGGTGACCGTTATCGCGCCATGATAACAGACTATTTGATGCCAGAAATTGAAGCCCGTGGTCTCGACGAAATTTGGTTCCAACAAGATGGCGCCACTTGCCATACAGCCCGTGAAACCATGGCTTTACTGCGAGAGCAATTCGGCGAACAGATCATTTCACGCTTTGGACCAGTGAATTGGCCGGCTAGATCATGTGACATCACACCTCTTGACTTTTTCCTTTGGGGCTATGTAAAGTCCAAAGTCTACATGGATAAGCCAGCTACAATTGAGGCATTGGAGGCCAATATTACTCGAGTCATTGGCCAAATACCACTCGAAATACTCACACGCGTCATTGAAAATTGGAACTTCAGAATAGACGTTGTTAACCGTAGTCGCGGACAACATTTGAAAGAAATTATCTTTAAGAAATAATTGTAAAGAATGGTTCTTTTATATGATAATAAAGATTATAAAATAAAATTGTTTTTATTCATTTTTTTTTATTTAAAAAAAAGTACCTCTAAATGAATCACCCTTTATATATATATATATATATATATATATATATATATATATATATATATATATATATATATATATATATATATATATATATATATAATTCGAAATTATATTAAAGTAAATTTGATCTATAATCTAGAATCTGTTATGAACAATTAATTAGAGATAATAAACCTATAACTATTATACAATGAGGTGAACTAATCATTGTTATACATTTGTGTCTTAAGAGAATATCACCATTTCTCGGCCGAAACTTATTTATCTCTGGGACAGAAGATCAATTATTATTTGTACTTTCCTAAGGGGAAGTATTTTATTCGCAAAAAAAATTACCCCTCGCGATTTTTGCTTTTCTTTACGTTT
>JAHKBH010003621.1:0-25318 GCA_019049505.1 Pachyrhynchus sulphureomaculatus
AATTCGCCAAACTTCCCAACATGTGTGTAGAAACAGGCAAAATACCAACATTATGGCATATATCAGAAGTAATACTTCGACACAAAGAGGTAGATATCAGAAAGTTAGACAACTGCCGCCCAATTAGCCTACTATCTCACATTTATAAACTTTTGACTGAAATCTCCAGTAGTTTAAAAAACTAATTTAGATTCCTACCAGGCATGCTAACAGGCTAGTTTTAGATCCGGCTACAGTTTTCGAATTCTATATAGCCTTAATAGAATATGAGACGGCTTTTGATTCTGTCGAAATGTCGGCAATCATCAACGTCTTGAACAACTGTAGTATTGATTCTAGATACTCTAGAGAGATAATAAACCCTAGTTACAGAACAAATACGTATAAGAAGAGGTGTAAGACAGGGAGATACAATCTCTCCTAAGCTCTAGGCTTACGAGGTAAAATACGTTCTAGAAGACGTATTTCGCCAACTAGATTGGAACGAAGAAGGGCCTAAATATAGATGGTGTGAACCTGAGCCATTTAAGTTCAGCAGACGATATCATGGTCATCAGCAGTAATCCACATGAGTTACAAGAAATGATAAATGAGTTAAATTGCCACTCAAAGACAATTCGGCTTAAGATAAATAAAAGTAAGACAACACTAATAACAAGATAGTTATAAATTTGGAACGAACAGGTCATGAGATTGTTAAGAATTATGTGTAACTGGGGCAAAAAATTGCTACGACAAGCGACAGAGTCTCGGATAAAATTTCAAGAGAATTAGGTTTGGGTGGTGCGCATTTGAGAAATTAAGTTATATATTCAAAGATAAAGCCATCTCAACTAAGTTAAAGGCAAAAGTTTACACCAGCACATTCTATACGTAATTACATATGGCGCTAAAACTACTGAATAAAGCCGATATTCAAACACTAGCTTGGACCAAGAGAGCACGCGCGAAAGACAGATGATCGGGAAAAAACTTAAAGATAGAAAAGGAAATAAGTGGATATGTCAAAAAACGAAATTAAAGGATATTATAGAGCACGTAGCAGAAAGAAAGCGACAATGGGCTGGACGTGTAGCAGCATGATTGATGGACCAAACGAACATTAGAGGAGGAAGGCCTACATCCAACATTGGGTAGAACTAAGCTTATAGTGATAGTGATAACAATTATATAAATGCCACGGTCCTAGATCTAAGATTTGAAGATGCACATTTCACTAATAAATTACAAGTTAAAAAAGGCGTTTTAAAAAACAACAAACAAGCAATCCGCTGAAAGTAAACATTGACCCTGATGAAGATGTGGTATCAGTATCGGAAACAGACTTCTCGGATGATATCCCACTTAGTATTTTAAAAAAAAACTGAACAGTATTAAAAAAACGTAAGAAACAGAAGGAGACAGTTGGGTTGTACTTGTTAATAATTTGTTAAACCCGAGATAAAAACAAAAAGGTCTCCCACTCAATAGAAAAGGTAGAAACAGAGTTCAGTTCTTATTTAAATTTGCCAGTGATAGATCGTAAAACGAGTCCGTTTTTATGGTAACAGATTAATTTCAAGAATTTTCTTAGAATAGGAGAACATGCTCTAAAGGTTTTTTCAACACCAGCATCTTCAAAACTTAGTAAAAGGCTGCTTTCTAGGGTTGGTAATATATATGAAGATAAAAGGAACATTGTCGTCTGAAAATGGTGAAATACTAACATACCTATATCACGATTTACCTTTGATCGATTTTAAATATTACAATGCTCTATGTGGAAGTTTGGTACTAATATAAAATAGTTTAGGTTTGTTGCTATGTATACTCTTATGCAAATTTTGAACCATATATTACTTTTAGTTTGGTTTTATTTTGTTAAAAAAATTTGGCCAACTAATAAATTATCTATACTCTATCCGTTTGCAAGGCGAAGTAATAAATTACGTAAATTTATGCAAATTAACTTCAAGCGATAGTACGAGTCTCGGTATCGCACAGTACATTTTACGCAAAAAAGTTACAACAAAATTATTTGTACCGGTAGTATTAGCTTGGACAACATTTATGGAAAAATTACAATTACGGGAATGACCGAGCAGTGGCGTATCGGCTGATTCGTATTGTATTAATTATAGCTCTAATAAAGGTTGGTTATATTAAAAAATGTATTACAAAATATTACGGATATTACAATAATATTACAAAGTAAAACTAGTATTAAAAAAAAACTGAGAAATTATAATAAGATGACAGAACGGCGCCATCAATGCCAGATGATTACCTACCTGCATAATATATGCATACAAAACAATATGATAATTCAGATCCAATCAAATCAAATTTATTTATCAAAAAGTATAAATTTACAAATAAATAGAAATAAATAGGAAATTAATTACATATAAATAAGTTTTAAAATATAAACGCACCTAGATGCATGCTCCTGTATGTGCCTTTACAAAACACTATTTAAAGCCTAAAATCTAAAAGAAAACAAACATAGGGCATGCCCATTTAACACTGAGACTAACAATTAAAAGTTTATCATTTATAAAATAACACCTTAAAAACTATAACTTAAATTTAATGACAAAATAAAATTATTATATCTAGCCCTAGTGCTATGTTAATCTTAAACATTTTCTATATCCGACATGTCAGACATATCCGAACATCTGACAGAGCATCATCTGTACCTAATGGTTTAACTAGTGGTTTTTAACAATTTGGTCCACTTATGAATCTAGTGTCCACATTTTACCTTCTTTAATTACGTGTTTAATACATTTTTGCCAGTTTTCTGGAGTCACGTTACATATTGCTTTTGCAAATAGATTTTTTAAGGTCTGTTAATTTGTAGGTCACATTGTTTCTAGCCACTTCGCTTTTTTTACTTGAGCCCAAATAAGCTCTATAGGATTAAGGAAGGAAGGAATGGTGGCAAGCGAAGAACAGTTATATCCCGAGTTTTGGTAATTTCGTCGATAATGTACTTATTGTACTTATCTTCGTTTATTAAAACTTCATGTTTGTCGATAATGTACTTATTGTACCTATCTTTGTTTATTAAAACTTCATGTTTGACTAATTATAGATATTAACTTGCGTTTAACATCGTCATCATAGAATAATATATTTCGCTGAGTTAACCAAGACTGTATATCACGTTTAAGCTATCCCATCGTGGGAATACGTTCAACTTTTTTGGAATGGTAACTTCCATTATTCATGACAATTATTGAGCTTCGGGGAATCAAATCTATCATCTGCGTAAACCATTCTTCAAACACATCAGAATCATATCCTCGTGGTAATCGCCTGTTTTTTTTTCGATTCGAATGTAAGCAGACCGCCATTAACGAAACCGTGGATACTCCCTATATGTGTTATAATTAATCGGCGTCCTTTTTCAGATGGTGGACGGAGACCGGTTTTGATTAACCTTCCATAAAAGCTTGTCTTGAACTCAAAACGTTTTTGTCCTTCCAAAACTTATTTACGGTGTACTCTTCATTTATCCAAGCTTCGTCTAAATAATAAATACATTTTCCTTGAGTACGCTCATGTCTAATTATTCTTAGATAATCTTTTCTTCAGCATATGATTTCTCCCCTTTCAATTAACAAGGACTCTCTTTGAAATTTTTCCCAACGAAAATTGATGGATTTTTAAAACGTCCCAAGACTTAGTTCTGCCATCGTTGGTATCTGTGGGTTACTTCTAACAGCTTCTAGAATTAAGTCCGAAGTTTTTTCAATGGATAAAAAAAACCCATGAATGATTCTTCGCAGGGATTTTTTTACATCTTCTTTTTTACAGCTCCAGTTTTATTTTACCTGGTTTTAGCTTTTGCGCAGTAACTCCTCCTGTCATTTTTTCCTTCAAAATTCAATAGATAGTTGTTTTTTCCAACTCTGGTCATTAGGGAACACTTTTTGAACACTATCGCCGACACTTAAATTAAGGTTTTCCTCACTTTTGATGTAATTCAACACACTCCTAATTATGATCTTTTCATTTAAGCTTAAAGCCGTTATTTTTTGACGTTTTGGGGAAGACATCTTTATTGTTCTGAACTGATGCACTACGTGTTACGTGAGAAAGTAAACTGAGAGTATACCCTCGATACGGTTTATAATCCAAATTAACCCCATCAGGTAAAACAACCCGCCTTTGATTTATTACCCACTGGGTCACTTTTATTACTAATTTGCATAATTTTACATGATTTATTACTTCGCCTTGTAAACGGATAGAGTATAGCTAAACCGGGTACCCGAGGTTTGGCCGAGTAGACCAAGTTCCTGTTACATCTCTAGCTAATACCCATTGAAGTTACAACTGTTTATTTTGTTTATGAAATGTATTATTTCTATAAAACCCATTAGATAAAATCCAAACATAAAAATATTTGAGGGTCCATCGCCGAATATTATAGAAATGCATATTTTATAGCAAATGAGACAAACGAAATTTTAAAACTCGTATAGCTTCACGTGGGAAAGAGAAAATGTGAAAGGAAAAATCTAGCGAATGGCCAAAAATTTATGTGGAAACGTCCCTAAGAAAACGAGATTGTCCAATAAGTTTTTATTTAAGGCGAACATACGACTCTGAAAGTCTGATTACGATATCGTATCTTGTGTAAACGTTGCCTAATAAAATTTGCTCGGCGCTTTTCCTGAATATCTAATAAAAATAAATTCGAAGAAAAGAAAATTTTATCTCTCTTAATATTAGCCGTAACGGTTACTTTTGAAAAAGGAATAAAAGATACTGATTGAGAGCATTATAAATTTGAAGAATCCTTAAATTGACAATATCTTGACGAACAAAGAGAAAGACAATATTAAATATTTTTTGACGATGCTGAAGATATGTAGATGTTTTCATATAAAGACACTACAAATAATAAAATTCTAAATAGCGCCACAACTATAACTTAATTTTATTTCACGAAGTAAGATTTAGGTTGAAAAAGTGAAGTTTAAATAAATTTTATTATTTTTTTAAAAGGCCTTTAATATTAATCTTCGTGGATTATGAGAAGGCCTTCGATTCAGTGAACAAGGATATGCTCTTTAAGGCTCTTGTTGAATACCGTATAGATTCAAGGTACATCGAAATCTTTAGACGTATCTACTGTCAGGCAACATCAGTAGTTAAATTACATAGGGAAACAAACAAATTCCAAGTCGAAGGATGTGTGCATGCTGAATAACATAAGAGTCGCCGATAACATAGTCCTGTTAACAGATCGCGCAGATCATGCGAATGTTTTGTGTTTAACACCCTAAAAGAACAGTCCTATAAAATGGGCCTAAAGATAAATATTTTGAAGACCCAGTTTATGACAAATCTAGTTTTTACCAAGCCACTATCAGCAAACGGGGTAAACATCGAACAAGTCATCACATATAAATATTTGGGACATGAAATTAAGTTGGGCAGAGACAATCAGACTCATGAACTACAACGGAGGATCACTCTAGCTTGGGCCGCATTTGGCAAATTACAATAAACGCTAAAATCAAGCATACCTATTTACCTTAAACGAAAGTTCTTTAACCAATGTGTGTTACCTGTGCTTACTTATGGAGCAGAGATGCTAGCTTTGACAATGAAGACAATAAATAAGATAAGGGTAACTCAAGCTGCAATGCAGCGGTCAATGTTGGGTTTGTCTCTTCGAGATAAAGTCCCAAATAAAAAAAATTAGTTAGATGCAGTTGAGAAAGCTCTATCTTTGAAATGGAATTGGGTCGGTAATTTAGCCAGAACGCAAGATAACAGATGGACTAGGAAGGTGTTGGAATGGCGTCCTAGGCAAGAAGCCTGTAGGAATAGAGGAAAACCTCACACCAGATGGATAGATGAACGGAGAAGAATAGTGGGAAACTAGATCCAAAAAGCTCAAGACCGGTTTAACTGGAAAAGGTTAAGGGAGGCCTATGTCCAGCAGTGGACGCTAAAGGCTGATATATGATGATGATGATCATTATTATTTTGTCCTACAAAACAAAAAAACCCATATTCATTAGGTAAATGCATTAAAAGAATAGCTGTGTTTGTCTTTTAAGCCTTAATCTATAATATATATAAAACGCAAACTCTCTTTGTCTGTCTGTCCATTAGTGCGGGTATCACTTGAGAACCAGTTAGGCGATTTAAGTGTTTTTTTTTTCATACATATGTTCTCTATCCAGGTTTTAATATATATTTTGTTACGTTAAGTAAGATAAGGAATAGGCAGTGACGATAGTAGTGATTCAAGTCGGAAAAAAGTTTTGCCGCCAGCTCTTGCAAAAAGTCTAAACAGATAAAACTAGACATAACGGAACACGATAGTCAATAATGTTATATAAAAGCAAAAGAGTACATATCTGCGGTGATATGCCAGAATATTAGGAGGGGCGTTTAATAATTAACGAGATAAATGATTGCGAACAATAAAAGGTTTATTCAATGACATAGAATCTACACTACTTTTCAACGTAATCTCCATCAACATGTAAGCACTTTTCCCATCGTTCTGTGAACTTCCAAATCCCTGTAGGAGAATTTGGAATTCCTGTACTATAGAATTGTTCACCTTGCTGTCTAAGCCCGTCGTACACAGCTTTTTTGACTGCTTCGTTGTCTTCGAACTTGCTGCTACGTAAAAACTCTTTGAGCGGGCCGAACAGATAAAAATCGGAAGGTGCGAAGTAAGGATTGTGGGTGTGGCAGCATCTCCCAGCCCAACTTTTCGATCATGCCTCGCGTTTTCTGAGCGGTATTTGTTTTCATCACTGGTTTTACTTTCTGTTGAAGCATGTTTAAATAGTACTCACTATTCGCAGTACATTGATCTTTTAAATAATCACAATGAATTGGGCCTTGACAGTTCCAGACTGTTAACATCCGTTTATTGGCAGAAGCATAGATTCTGAATTTTTTCATTGTCGAAGAATTTGTATGTTTTCACTCAAGACTTTACTTTATGGATTCAGGTTCAAAATAATGAATCTACGTTTCATCACAGATGACTATACGATCTAGAAAGTCATTACCTTCCATTAAAACCTGTCGTTTTGAGTTCAGAACAAATGCAAATTCAGTTTATATGTCCTGGCTCAGCTGTCTTGGAACCCATCTCGAACACGTTTTACGATAGTTCAGCTTATTATGAATGATGGAGTACATGGTCCCAGTAATGTCATTACACATTGAGCAATTGTCGCCATTCGTATACGTCTCATCTCTGATAAGGTCATTTGAATAAATATGTTGAATTTACAAAATGTAGTACTCCAGGCGAGTAGAGGTAACTCAGAATCTCGCACTGCTCTTGCAGTCAGCCCCATGGATTCTGGGGAGGACAAAAATTCGAAAATAAAACAGACATATAACCGCAGCACCTAAATAACCCAAAATAACAGAATGGTATGTAGTAACTTCTAACTTTAGGATCAGAACAAAAAATGATCGAATTGGAAGAAGAACTGAAAAATATAAAATGGACAGTGTTGGGTTTAGCGGAAGTAAGAAGAACAGGAGAGTCTTGTATCACCCTAAAAAGTGGCTATAAATTTTTCTATAAAGGCAATGAAAGCAAGAAAATTGGAGAAGTCGGTCTACTTAGACATAAAAAAATAGCAGAAAATGTTGTTCAGTTCAAAGCCATATCGGAAAGAGTGATTTCAGTAGACATACAGATGAACAGAAGATGCCAATTTAAGATCATTCAGGTATATGCACCCACATCACACAGCGAGGAAGAAGAAATTTAACTAATTTTACGAAGATATAAACAAAGCATTCCCACATCATTAAACAAGATATGTTGTAATAATCGGCGACTTCAATGCTAAAATAGGGAAATCAGCGAATACGAATGGGGGAGAGAGTGTCGAGAAGTTTGGTTTAGGTATGAGGAACAGCAGTGGAGAAATGTTATCAAATTTTGTAAACGAAAATAACTTGTACGTTATGAACACATTTTTCCAAATGCCAGAACATAGACGATGGATATGGCAAAGTCCAGATGGTATAACAAGAAATGAAACTGATTATGTGTTTCCAAATGACAAGAATATTGTAACTGACACGATAAGCATTGGCAGTGACCATCGGATGCTCAGAGCAAAAATAAGAATAAATCTGATGAATCAGGAGAGACGTAGATTGATAACGCATACAAAGATAAACACGCCAACAGGAATAATAAAGCAAAACATAGACGAATATCGACAAGCACTAGAAAATCATATAAAACACATAAACTACCAAACAGAACTTGATGAACTAAACGCACAAATAACCAACAGCCTACCTATGACTACAAAACAAATAGTAACATCGAAAAATTAAGTAAAAAGACACAAAATCTCATGAAATAGAGACGATTATTAAGAAATAATCCTACAAATTGCAGATTAGAATTGGCAGAAACAGACAAAAAAAAATAAAGAGAAAGATCCAAGAAGACGTCAGACAGTACAGAAACACGAAAATAGAAGAAACTTTGAAGGAGGGGAAAAGTTTGAAACACATAAGCAAACAAATGAATGAAGGGAGACATCAAATAATAAAACTTATAAATAACGATAACAAAGAGATTGCACAAATCAAAGAGATAAAGGAAGCTACAGATAAATATTTTCAAACACTATATGACACGAAAATATCGCCACCGCCCGGGAAAGAAAAAGGAAATAGAGTACTAGTAAGAAATTGGGGATCTGAAGAAATTCCCGATCTAACAACGTATGAAATAATATACGCTCTACAATATATGCACTACAACAAAGAACCAAGGGACGATGAAATAACTATAGAAATGATAAATTATGGAGGTGCATCGATAATACAATCTCTTCGAGCTCTATTTAATAGGTGCCGCATAGAAAGTAAAATACCAACACCTTGGGTAAACGCCTTGATTGTGCTTATATTTAAAAAGGGAAACAAATTTAAATTGGAGAATTACGGACCCATCAGTTTGTTATCGGTACTGTACAAAATACTCACTAGAATCATAACGTATAGATTAACGAACAAATTAGACAGTTATCAACCATGTGAACAAGCGGGATTTAGATCGGAATGCAGCACTTTGACCCATCTTCAAACAACTAGATTACTAGTGGAAAAATCAAATGAATATAAAGTAACCTTGTGGATAGCAATGGTTGACTACGAAAAAGCATTTAATTCGGTAGAGATATGGGCAGTCCTTAACGCCCTAAGTAACAGTAGAGTCGATGAAAGGTACACAACTCTTCTTGAACACATATATAAAAATGCCACATCACAAATAATGCTTGAAGAAAAAGAAATAAAATCAAAATTAAAAGAGGAATTAGATATAAAACTTCACCAAAACCAAATATTTGAACAGCGAAAGTTAAGACAACAGCCAGGAACTATTAATAGAAGGTCAAAGAATAGGAAAGGTACAAACATTCATATATTTAGGAAAAAAATCGAAATATCAAAAAATAATTTAAAGGCTGACTTGGATAGAAGAGTCCCGTTAGCTACATTTATATTGGATATCCCAAATACAATAAAAGCCAGAGTATTCGATCAATATGTACTGCCAGTATTAACATATGGCACTAAATGTGGGCTTCAAATAAAAGTAAAATAAATAAACTCCAGGTAATCCAAAGAGCAATGGAGAGGACAATGCTAAATATTAGACTCCAAGATCCTATTCCTAACATCGAGGTACAAAGAAGATCAAAAGCGACAGATGTAATACAACGAATATGTATATTAAGGTGGAATTTGGCGGGGCATATCGCAAGGCCGAATGATAACAGATGGACACGCCGTATAGTTGAATGGAGGCCTAGAGAACACAAAAGATGCAGAGGTAGACCACAGGCAAGACGGACGGATGACATAAAAAGATGAGCAGGACATGATGCAAAAAGCAAACAACAAAGCTCATTGGAGACAACTTGGGGAGGCTTACATCCGACTATGGATGGAATAAGCTAATGATGATTATATTGTAACATTCATTTTTTCCTGGATTTTAAGACCATGCAATGTTACTGATTTTTCACTTCAAATTGTATTTATTTTTATTTTAAAATATCGACCGGTATATTAAACAAAAGTTTCAGGACATTCAGTATATACTGTGTGGTGCGGGTTGCTGATCGAACCTACCGCCAGGGCCGCGATTGGCGAAATGTTTGACCCGGAGTTTTGATTGGAGCGTCCGGATATTACCGGCAAAAAATCGCACGATTATTTAAGGGCCTGAGAAACTACCAGCGAGGCTTTTTTCGATCGAGCCGCAGACCAGGCAGTACCGTCTAGCCGAGAGGCTATTTTCCATCTAGCCGAAGTAGGCTAATTTTCTTCAGAAGCCGCTAAGTAAAAGTACCAGTTTCGACAATAAAAGCTGTAGTGAGCTTTCTAAGTGTTAAGAAAAAGTGTGAAATCGGGCGAAGTCCATCACAGCAGGACTGAAAAACAGTAAGTCAACAAAACTCCCTCCAATAGACTTATTTAAGAGCAGTGCATTAACAGCAATGAATAACAGACAAAAAAGTGAAGTGTAAAAACACGATGTCTCGCCTTCGGGGGTTGTAAAAGTTTAAAGTTTAAATGTAACAACTACTATTTAGGCTAGAATTTTTTGGTATAACTGTAAAGGTTAGAAACTTTTTATTTTCATTTTAAAAATATGAATAAAATTCTTTTTTTTGTTGATTAAAGCTAGTGTCTCACTGAATATTTATTTCTCTTTTCAGGATCAGTTGTACTAGACTAATTCTTTTTAGTAATATCCATAAAACACTTCAGTTTTTTCTCATTTTTCTTAGCTGAAGTTAAATCCTTTCTATTTTAAAATGAGTGGTGCCCAAAAAAAAAGTCGTACAACTGAGGTTTCTTTAAAAAATAGAATTAAATTCCAAAAAGACGTACAAAAATTATCTCTTACCCATATCTCTCCACCAAGGAAAACTGAGCTAGTATTTCTTTAATTTCTTTAGTTCTTTTAAAATCAGGTTTCACTCAATTCATTATCAGAAATTAAAGCGGGGCTGCAAGAAAATTGTGCTCAAGCTTGGGGCGTCCAGTATTTAAAAATGTTACAAAATGACGCAGTCTACATGGGGCGAAAAATAAAGCAAAATTAGCACACCTTACAAAATTACGCCCAACGTTGGGCTACTTTTTTTTCACACGATATAAAAATAGCGCTGTCAACGCGGGGCTTTTGGAATTTTATTTTTTAAAAAAAGGGTTCAGTGTACTAGCTTTCGAACAAAATAAAAGCTCTAACTTTGCAGATATTTTATTTCATAATATTTATTAAACGAAACTACACTATAGCAGTAAGACAAAAGCAGGAAATTTGTAGAATTTTTTTATTTCAATTTATCTGATATAGATATTTGAATTTTGTTGTTGACTCTAAGATAAGAGATTCCTACTTTTTCTTAAAAGCTGGCTTTATAGTTCAGATGGGCAGATGTGTTGGTCGACTTTAATTTTGCATTGTTGATTTATTTTGCGGATAACCGAACAAAAAAACTGTTCTTTTTTCTCACCTATATTTTGCATGAATATTAAAAGTACTTTGCTGATATACGAAACGATATTTAGAGATTTTTTTATAGGAAATTCTTAAGATATCTTAATAAAAGGATTTTAATACGAGGCAATACTTAGAAATTTTTTTTGAAATTGTTGAAGATTTTTTTTAAAGTTTGGTAAAGAAGTTTACATATTTTAAGTGCCTTTACGTATTTTTTATTTTGACTATTGGGAGCACAGGAGAAATATTTTCACGACTTTTTAAACAATTCTTTTAAATTTTATTCATTTATCATGGAAGCTTTCAATTTTAAAGTCAATCACCTACTGGAAAATGAATTAGACTATGAACTGAAAATCCGTCGTACTTTCTCAGAACGTCCGGTCGCGGATAAAAGAAAGATTCTAACGAGGATCTTAAGTAAAGAAATATTCCAATAGATCAGATTGGACTAAATGGTTACAAAAAGTTTCTGATTTTTTTAAGTCTAATAAAAATTCTCCTCCTCAAGTTAAAACTCCTGCTTCTCCAAATGGTCCCATGTCTCCTTTATTCGTGCATAAATATTCAGATAACAGACCGCATATCAAGATAAATCTATTAGGTGCCCATTTCTCGGCTTTATTTGACTCTGGTGCAAATGCCTCCGTTGTAGGTCAGAATGGTATTAAAATTTTAAGTCGTTTAAGTATAAAAATATGCCATGTCAAAAATAGAAGTGTTACCACTGCAGATGACAGCCGTCTAAAAGTTTTAGGTACGGTTGAGTTGCCGCTAGTCTGCAATGGTCATTGTTTAGTAATCTCTGTTCTAGTAGTACCTTCTCTATCACATACTTTGGTATTAGGATGTGATTTTGCACAAAAATTCGGAATTTTTGTAAATTTTAAAAATAATTCGTGGTATCCACAGTCCCTAGAAGTCAATTCTCATACAAGTTTTAAAGATTGTTATTCAGAAAGTTCTTTAGAAAACCTTTTCTCGCGTCTATGTACCCTAGATGATCTCTCGCGGACGGAACGCTTAAAAGCAGAAAAAGTAATAAGCTCTTTCAATGAAATAAGTAGTAAAGATAGGTTAGGCCGAACGAATAAAATCACCATGTCTATAGATACGGCTGATGCCAATCCTGTAAAGACAAGGCCCATCGCCATGTCTCCGAACATGTCAAAAGTATTGAATAAGGAGTTAGACGAAATGTTGAAACTCGGAGTGAAATCGTCTATGCTTTGACGGAAGAAAGCTCACAACGAGGTCAGCAAATTTGATAACTATCCATTACCGAACATCGACAGAATTTCGTAAGGAGTTAGACGAAATGTTGAAACTCGGAGTGATATCGTCTATGCTTTGACGGTAGAAAGCTCAACGAGGTCAGCAAATTTGATAACTATCCATTACCGAACATCGACAGAATTTTGACATCACTCAGGAATGCTAAGTATGTATCTTCGATAGACCTTAGAAAGGCTTTCTGGCAAATTCCTTTAGACAAATCCTCTAAGGAAAAGACCGCTTTTGCAGTAGTAGGCCGAGGTCTATTTCAGTTCGTCACTATGCCGTTTGGTCTAAAGAACGCTGCTCAAACTCAGCAACGTTTAGTGGACGCTATATTTGGTCCGAAATATGAGCCGCATATTTTTACCTATCTAGATGATATTCTAGTAACATCGGAAGACTTCGAATCACATATACGCTTACTTAAAGAAGTAAAAAATAAATTGAAAGAGGCCGGACTGACGATAAATTTGGGCAAATGTGATTTTTTCAAAATTTCTCTAAAGTTTTTAGGCTATATTGTAGGCTCAAATTCCTTGCGTACCGATCCGGATAAAGTAGCAAGCATGGTTAATTATGCGAGACCTACTAATACTAGGGAAGTTAAGCGCTTCGTAGGAAGGTGTTCATGGTACAGACGTTTTATCGAGAATTTTTTTTCTACCTTGTTGTCGCCTATTAATGATCTTTTGAAAGGACGAAAAAAAAGGACAATCGATAGATTAGACAAAGGCAGCCGAAGAATCTTTTATAAAGATTAAAGAGCTATTGGTTTCAGCTCCCATTTTATCCCAACCAGATTTTTTCCCAACAGCTTTATATTTCTAGTGATGCTTCTAATACCGGTTTAGGGGGCGTCCTAACACAGAAAATCAATGGTGAGGAAAGAATGATAGCGTATGCCAGTAGAACTTTATCAAAGGCTGAACGTAACTATTCGGTTGTCGAAAAAGAATGTTTAGCGGTACTCTTTAACATCGAAAAGTTTCGATCTTACATAGAAGGTGTTCCTTTCACGGTCATAACAGATCATTATAGCTTATTGTGGCTTAATTCAATTAAAAACCCTAGTGGCAAACTAGCGCGTTGGGCGATTAGGCTGAGACAACACACGTTTACTTTAATTCATAGAAAAGGAGTCCACAATGTTATTCCTGACGCTTTGTCAAGAATCCCAGATCATACAGCGGACGAAAACAGTCCTAATGCACAGTTTGGCGTAAGAATTGATACAGTAGATGTAGATCGCATTGACCCATGGTACGACAATTTACGGCAGCAAATTAAAGAATCTCCTCAAAATTTTCCACAGTGGAAGGTGGAAAATGATTTCGTGTACAAAATTTATCCCAAACCAGTTGCCTTTAAAAATTAATGTACCCGAGTGGAAAATACTAGTTCCTAAACCACAGAGAGAGGAAGTTATAGACATGTGTCACACTCCTCCTACTTCTGGTCATTTTGGCTTTTATAAAACTCTTCACAGGGTTTCAGGAACAGTATTATTGGCCAAAAATGCGTTTTGACATCGTAAAGTTTGTGAGGACTTGTGAAGTATGTGGAGCGCAGAAATCTCCAAATACACTACCTATGGGACTGATGGGAAAAGAGAAAACGGTTAATTACCCTTTTCAAGTCATAGCAGCTGATCTAGTAGGCCCATTCCCACGTTCAAAAAAGGGAAATAAATGGCTTCTCGTGGTTTCTTGCTGGTTTACAAAGTATACCATGCTATTTCCTTTGAAAAGCTCTAAAGCTGGATATATAGAGAGAATTTTGGAAAATAATGTCTTTCTAATCCACGGTGTTCCATCGCTCTTGATATGCGATAACGGTACTCAGTTTACCTCTAAGAGTTTTAAGAGCTTAAGTGAAACTTATGGTTTTAACATCCGTTTTAATCCCGTGTACTCTCCCCAATGTAATTTTGTGGAACGTAATAACCGAACAGTCGGAACCGCTTTAAGAAGTTACGTGGATTCACATGACACTTGGGATAGCAATATTTCCAAAATCCAACAAGCGATAAATACCGCGAGACACGAAGTAACAGGGTTCACACCGTCTTTCTTAGTTTACGGCAGACATATACCTCTATCTGGATCATATTTAATAAAAACTTAGACTTGGATGTCAATGCTGACAGCGAAATAATTCCGGGTAACAGGGGCGCGTACGCCGAAAATTTAAAGGGTTTAAAAGATATTTTCACCGACGTGCGTAGTAGGATACATAAGGCTTATGAGCGGAACAGTAAGTCTTACAACCTTAGAAAAAAGGGATTTTTCCTTTAAGATAGGTGATCACGTTTGGCGAAAAAATATAAAATTCTTTCCAGTGCAGCAGATAAATTCACATCTAAGTTGGTACCTAAATATGTGCATTGCGTGATTAGAGAAAAGATTTCGGATTTAGTTTATGGTTTAGTTAATTTAGATGGGACTAAAGTAGGACGATGGCATATTAAAGACTTAAAACCATTCAATGAACCTAACCCTAATGAAAGTTTGTCAGAAGAAGAATAATTTATATTTACACTATCTTAATTGCTTTAGTTTTTTTTTTTTGATGTTGCTCTGTAGAGGTGACGACCTCGTCTTTTTTGACTGTTATAAAAGTTGAGCTGAGGATAGCTTACTTTTATAGTTTTTGCTAAGGTTTTGGGTATTGGCCATATCCCAAACTTAGGTTGATTGTAGTTGATGTTTAGCATCGACTCAGCTGTTGCGAGCTTGCGAAAGAGTCACACATCAGGATATATCATAAGACTGGTATGTTGGTGGTCGCGGGATTTGATTTGCTTATGACCCCAAATAATATCCAGTTCTTGACACTTGGAAGCGAAATTTTGATTAGAGGCAATCCAAGGTGATCTTGAGTTAGGACAAGCGCAGGATGAAGCTCGTGTTGTATGATGTAGAGTCAAAATGTATAAGAGCAATTTCAAAGTTTGCTACCCGAGAGGGTGTATTTTTATTACCTTAGTGGTATATTTTGGGTGCAATTAAGAGTAAATTGATTTTGGTTTATCCAGTAAGTCTAAGACTTGGATTATTTTGATTAAGATCTTCTTCTGAATTGACAAACTAAGGGTATTTTCTATTTTTTTTCAGAGCCGTTTAAACGTTACCTTTGAGTCAATAAATTTTTTTTAAAATTTTTTTTGCATGGACTCATAGGCGTATGTTGAGTTGAGTTTTTTTCGGTTTACTATCAGATTGATAGAGAATTGAAGTTCTGCAGGAGAACTAAAGGCTGATCATTTACAGGAGATGAGAGCAGAGTAAGACAGTCGTTTCACAAAGAAATGATCAAAATCTGATACCGAGATGAGAACCTTGTCAAGAGAGGCTAAGCGCAGTGAAGGAAGATTCCTAACCGAATTTTTAGATTTCCAAGAGGTAATCTAGAAGTTTGGGCTGACAGAGAAAACGGTTATGCCTGATACCTGTAGCAGTTTCTTCTAGAGGCTATTGTCTAGGAAGACGATTAACACCATGATCGAATATTTTAGCTGTCAACGATGTTTTCTTCTTGTTTCTGATTAAGCTGGAAAAGCTCTTGTCGTCTTCAAAAGTTTTGTTGCGTTGCCACCGAAAATTGAGCAATTTTTGTTTCATGTAGCCTTTTTTAAGCTCATTTTCGTTTTTTTAAAATTTCGTTAGAAGCTTGGTTAAGTCAACCTTGTAAACCTTTTAGGTTGTATCCCATGAGTTATCTGTTTTTACAGGCTGTGATGCACCGGGTGCTAACAGATGCCGTTACGGACGTTTGGCAGGGAGTTAGTCTTCCTGAGGAACAGACTGATTGGAAGGGTAGTCTCTATGGGGGGTGAACGTTTGACCTTTGGGACCTTTAAAGGGTTTTGTTACCCAATGGTTATTTCTATTTGAACCAAAGGAGAGCCTAACTACTGTAGTCGACCTCAGCTCCAATTAGCCTATTAGTGGTGACAGGCTGTTGGCAGTAGTGTATTTCGGAACACCCTATTGATTAATTTTTTTGACTTATGGTGGTGTGGTAGACACCGTTTTAGTTTAGTGGATGCTATAATCTACTCCCTTTTGTTGGTGGACTCCAGGGTCACCAATTCTGTATTTTTTTTTGTCTCCACCTTTCAGTATATCGTGGTGAAGTGTTTGTCTCCTGTTATGTGGGATGGATTGAATGTTTTTCGTTGTTGTTCTAGGGCGAGACCAGTACACGAGGGTTCTTCATGCAACTTGAAGAGGCGCAATGCTGGTTAAGTTTTATTTCTCTGTGTAGCCACCCTGAAGAATGACGGAGAGCGTTTTTTTTCTGGCTCATGTTTCTAGGCAGATTTGTCACTTTGGTGCGATGTGCCGAAGATTTGTTTAGCTTTTGCTAAGAGCTTTCACCAAGCTCAGTATGGAGTTATCATAACCAAGAGTTAGGGATTTGAACTCCTGTATATATTGCTGTATATATTACTGTACATATTTCTGTATATATTTCGGTGTATGTTGGTTGCCTGAGGGCATGTGCTCAAAATGCGAGATTTTGAGTCGTTTTGCTTATGGACTCCTATATAGGATTATGACTTTAGGGAGGTCCTATTTCGAGACTTGCTGTCTCATATAGTTATGTTAGGAATGTTTCCTTGAATGTTAGTTGCGCGCGGACTAATCATTCTGTTCTTAGTGAACATTGCTTTTTGAAGCAGGATCATTCAGTTTTAGTGAATTTTAGCTTTTATAGCTATTCACTGTGTTTAGAGTGAATCTTAGCTTTTATAGCTATTCACTGTGCCTATAGTGATTTAGTTAGCTTTTATAGCTGCTCACTATGTTCATGGCGAGTTTGTTCTTTTAGAACGCAGACTTTGTGTAGTCGAGGACTATTTACAGAGTGTTTTCTTGGCGAGGAGCCGAGTTTTTTCTGGCGATACCAGAGTGTTTTTGTTGGCGATGAGCTGACGTGTTTTCTGGCGATCAACCAGAGCGTTTTCCCTAGCGATTTTAGCATGTCTAGATGTCTTAGGACGTCGACATTGCGATATGGAGTGCGATTATTTTCTGAGTGCGACTAGTAGTGATACTAGATTTAGAATGTTCTCTTAGCGATGAGCTAGAGGCATGGATAGCGATTTTTCCCGAGCGTTTGCCTGGATATTTATCCAGATTTTTTTTTTTGGCCTAGTGCTAAATGGTCTGACAAGACTTTTTCTTTTAGTGTAAGTGTTTGCACTAGAATCATTTTTTTTATTTTTTTTCTTTATTTAAGATTTTTTAAATTTCTTTTGCTGAAATAAAAAAATTTTCAGACAATCCTTAAAAGATTTTAAGGGGGTGTGTTCATATTTTATTTCAGTTCACTTTTTTTTTGATTTAGACAAGTCTAGACAGTTATTTTTTTGTTTTGGTAACAATAACAGAGCTGATTCTTTTATATAAGAAGACCGCGATTGTTACTTTGAACAGGTATTTCTTATGTTCATGCAAGGATTTTTATTTGCTTTTTGATGTACTTAACCTTAGTGCTTAATTAAGTTAAGTCTAGTTATAAGATTCTTGTGTACATGCAAAAATTTTCATTTGGTTTTCATTGTACTTAATATTAGTGCTTAATAGAATTAAGTCTAGTAGTAAGGACCGAAGTTTGTAATTTTTTGTTTTAAGTTCTGACCTTAGTATTAAGTGATAGTGTACCACTTTGTACCTTTTCATCAGTAGCCTTAGTTTAATAGACTAGTGTAGTCTATTTCTTTTTGGAAGGGGGTAAATGTAACATTCATTTTTTCCTGGATTTTAAGACCATGCAATGTTACTGATTTTTCACTTCAAATTGTATTTATTTTTATTTTAAAATATCGACCGGTATATTAAACAAAAGTTTTCAGGACATTCAGTATATACTGTGTGGTGCGGGTTGCTGATCGAACCTACCGCCAGGCCGCGATTGGCGAAAATGTTTGACCCGGAGTTTTTGATTGGAGCGTCCGGATATTACCGGCAAAAATCGCACGATTATTTAAGGGCCTGAGAAACTACCAGCGAGGCTTTTTTCGATCGAGCCGCAGACCAGGCAGTACCGTCTAGCCGAGAGGCTATTTTCCATCTAGCCGAAGTAGGCTAATTTTCTTCAGAAGCCGCTAAGTAAAAGTACCAGTTTCGACAATAAAAGCTGTAGTGAGCTTTCTAAGTGTTAAGAAAAAGTGTGAAATCGGGCGAAGTCCATCACAGCAGGACTGAAAAACAGTAAGTCAACAAAACTCCCTCCAATAGACTTATTTAAGAGCAGTGCATTAACAGCAATGAATAACAGACAAAAAAGTGAAGTGTAAAACACGATGTCTCGCTTCGGGGGTTGTAAAAGTTTTAAAGTTTAAATGTAACAACTACTATTTAGGCTAGAATTTTTTGGTATAACTGTAAAGGTTAGAACTTTTTATTTTCATTTTAAAAATATGAATAAATTCTTTTTTTGTTGATTAAAGCTAGTGTCTCACTGAATATTTATTTCTCTTTTCAGGATCAGTTGTACTAGACTAATTCTTTTTAGTAATATCCATAAAACACATTTCAGTTTTTTCTCATTTTTCTTAGCTGAAGTTAAATCCTTTCTATTTTAAAATGAGTGGTGCCCAAAAAAAAGTCGTACAACTGAGGTTTCTTTAAAAATAGAATTAAATTCCAAAAAGACGTACAAAAATTATCTCTTACCCATATCTCTCCACCAAGGAAAACTGAGCTAGTATTTCTTTAATTTCTTTTAGTTCTTTTAAATCAGGTTTCACTCAATTCATTATCAGAAATTAAAGCGGGCTGCAAGAAAATTGTGCTCAAGCTTGGGGCGTCCAGTATTTAAAAATGTTACAAAATGACGCAGTCTACATGGGGCGAAAAATAAAGCAAAATTAGCACACCTTACAAAATTACGCCCAACGTTGGGGCTACTTTTTTCACACGTTATAATATATATATATATATATATAAATATATATATATATATATAAATATATATATATAATATATATATATATATGTATATACAGGGTGTTTGAAAATGAAAATCATTTAATACATTAAAACTGATAAATGATTACAGAAAATAGGATTGAAGAAAAATATTTATAAATAGCGGTTCCGTCTTATAATGAAAAATTGGACTCTAAAGAAATGATGAAATTAATGAAAATATCTACACTATGTCTCTAGTAAACAAGAACAGACTCTTGGCAGACATTGTGAGATTTACTAGGTTGCCGTGGTTTCGCTAGAAGTTTCATAAACCAATTTTATTAAAAAAAAATTCTCACCTTTGTAATAAAAAAAATAATTACTGACTTTCCGGAAATCAGACATAGAAGTTAATGTATATAAAGCTATAATAATTCCAAATTATATTCCAAGGTGAATTGTTAACATAAAACTTCACTGAACTAAAAATTTTACATTTCAAAAAATACATGTACAATACTATAAATAGTCCAAAATAAGTCGGAAAAAAATTTAATACCTAAACAAGTATTTATTCAAATATCGGCCAGAACATGAAAATGATTTTATGTGTTTATTGTAAAAAAAATTACGGTGGGTATTTCGAAATCAACAGTGATTTATCAAAAAAAATAGTTTTGGCATCATACTTATCCCGTAATAATTTAAACTGGCATTTTAGTCATTCACTTTTTAATCGAAAATATTTTTAAACCAATAATAACCCATTTCTGTTAAAACTAGCTCACTGAAACCGGACAGATGGTAGTTTGCATAATGTGGCTGAAGATACAATAACAAAGAAATGATTCGAATATGCCAGTTCCATTTTATAGAGGCTACAAATAATAAGTTCATAGGATAATGGTCAGTCGCTATTTTCATTCAAATTTACTAGCAGAAGGGTTTTGATTTGGAAAATTTAGCTAATAATTTTTGTTAACTCTTGATAAGACACTCAGAAAGCAAAATTTAAATATGAAATAAAAATATACACACCGAGACTTTTCTCTCTCCTTGAGCTTAAAGCTCTGTATACTTCCTCAGATACTTTAACTACTACTTATAAAATCTAAGGTCTTGAACTCCTGATAAGGGTTTCAAACCACTTCTATTCTAAAATCATTAAAAAAAAATGTAGACTAAGAATTAGTTTTTTGAGTTTCATATAAGCTTATTTTACCTATTGGGTATACAGTTTCAGATCTTGAACGCCTGGTAAGGGTGTAAGCTATCTAAGTTACCTGTATTGAAAAATCTTTAATAAAATCAAAGCATACTCAAAGAATTTGTTCCACACGTGTTTGACAAATGTTAATACCTCTAGAGATAGTTCTTTATAATTTTTTAAAAATTTCTAAATGAGGGTAGAAATTTTTCTTCATTTAGTATACGACTTAAGGTACCTTTACTTCTGTTGTGGTTTAGGCAAAGCTGACCAGTGACTGTATGGGGATTTTCTGTAGTTTCCAATAAAATATCTAAATTTTTATCATCGCTTTTTTTTAACTTTTAGAGGTCCAGATTTAGAACGATCCTTAACATGACCTGATTGTCTAAATCGTTTTAAAGTTTTGCTAATTATGGATTGGGTACTAGGTTCTTGATTCAGGTATTCTGCTTTAAAAAGATCTCATACCCCCTGTTATGTTTCTCCTACGGTCTCCGGAACCAACCAACAAAGTGATTCTTTCAGTTTCTGTTAAATGTACCATTATGATATTACGCTCAAAATTGCAGTATCATAAAACGCAGCAATAAACGTTTTTTGCCAATAAATCATTTTTTGACGCATTAAGTCGTTACATGCGTTAATGCCCCTTCCAACGGCAAGCCTTGGTTTGACCGAAAATGCAAAGAAGCTATTGCTTCTAAACATCTTGCATACCGACAATGGCGTGAAAATCCTAACACCATAAATCGTAACACGTGCCAGGAACAGATGCAAAGAAATTATCGACGAAACCAAGGAGGTACACAATCAACGGATTAGAAAGAAACTTCTCGCTTGTCCCGACAATTCAAGGTCCGTTTGGTCGATCGCTAAGGCAGTTAGTCAAAATTTCACCAAATCCACTATACCACCACTCACACGGCCAGATAATTCTATTGTAACGACGCCTGTTGAGAAAGCGAACTTGTTGGCTGAACTCTTTGCTTCACATTCTACTATCAATTTCCAAGGAAAAACACCACCTACTATTCCCATAGTGCAGTCCAAGGATGCCCGATGTTGTCTTCAGACAGCGTATCATAGAGCATATTCTGATCAAGCTACATACCAAAAAGGCTTTCTTGCGCTGACGGAATACCTGCCATAGTTCTTAAAAACTGTTGCGAGGGAACTAACACCAGTTTTCTATAGACTTTTCAACCGATCCTACAGAAAGGCAATATTTCCTTCCTGCTGGAAATGTGCTACAGTTTCAGCCGATACCTAAAAAAGGCAAGAAGACCTTGCCAAATAACTACCGACCAATCGCACTGCTTTCAATAATATCGAAAGTCATGAAAAAGGCTATCAATCAGCATCTTCTAAAATATCTTGAAGGATTCGACATTATTAGCGATCACCAATATGGCTTTCGTAAAAATAGATCAACAGGAGATCTTCTGACTTATATAACACATGTTTGGAACAATGCAATTGAACACTTGGAGAAACTCGAGCGGTTGCTCTTGACATATCCAAGCATTCGACCGTGTTTGGCACGATGGGCTGTTGGTTAAGCTACGTTCTTATGGTAATGTCAGAAAAGTTCTGTTTGTGGCTGTCATGTTTCCTCAGAGAGCGTTCTTTACGAGTGGTAGTGGACGGATTTCTTTCTAACACCTTCACTATCAACGCCGGTGTGCCCCAAGGCTCCATACTGTCTTCTACTCTCTTTCTCATTTACATTAACGATCTGCTGGAAAAGACCGAGAATCCAATCTACAGCTTTGCAGATGACAGTACACTTATCTCTTCATTCACTTGAACGCTCGGACATCGGCTACTCAGACGAATATTCCGCAGACAGCAGGAAGTTCATTCAACTTAAACAAAGACCTGGAAGAAATTCTATCTTGGGGTGACAGTAACCAAGTGGAATTTAACGCTACAAAAACCCAGGGGCGGCAGTTTTTTTATTCTAAAAAAATGTTAACGTTGCTGAACCCGAAACATAGTTATGTCGGGGCACTCCCATTCCTCTAACATCGTCACTCAATTTGTTGAGGCGTTAATTTGGGAGCAAATAATGTCCTGGGCATGAAACATGTTGCAGGCATAGCAAGGAGAGCTTCTCAAAAGTTGGGAATATTATTTCGAAACCAGAAAGCTTTACACTCCACAACAACTGTTAAATCTTTACAAAGCTCAAATTCGACCAACTATGGAATACTGTCCCCATGTTTGGAGCTCCGTTCCCAGACATACACTGCATTTGTGTGCATTTGTTGGAAGAGCTGTTTGTCTGATTGGAGATCCGGAAACTGACCGTCGGCCTTGATTCGCTGGAACATCAAAGAACGGTTGGCGACTTGAGCCTATTCTACAAGTACTTTCATAGAAAGTGTTTCGAAGGATGTGGCCTGCTTAATTCCTCCCAGAGCGGTGCATGTTAGAAGTACAACACACGTCGCGCTAATTCTTCACATCCGTATGAGGTTCAGCTTATTTACTCTTCGTACAAATCGCTTTTCAAGCAGTCCTTTTATATGGAGAACATCATCCCTTTGGAATAACTTGCCCAGGACTGTGTTTCCCACCGAGTACAATCTACAGCGATTTAAGAACAACGATCGCATCCGCTCTTTTCTCCGCACACGTGTCGCTCCTGTAGCGCTTTAGGGACTTCCCTGTAGCACGTGTGCTAGACCCATAAAAAAAACCTGATAGTAAATGTTTGACATAAGCCAGCTTATTTTTTTTTTTTTTAATTTAATCAAATATCAATAATTCCAAAACAGTCCAATTTAGACATATGGTATGTTTAGACAAATAATATCTAGAATTTTTAGTAGGACTCAAAAATAAAAATAATATAAGATTTGGCGTAATCTCTTCGAACTGACAGTTCAAAAAAACATTTTATTGTCAACGTATAACACCTTATAACTTAAAATAAATGCTGTTGAATCATTATTCCATACATAGCAGCAAGAATCATAGTATCGAGCAGTAGTAGCAGCATACATACATATATATATATATATATATATATATATATATATATATATATATATTATATATATATTAGAAATGTCTTATTATTATTATTTTCGTAGGAAAAAAGAGAAATCATAAAAATGGACAAGATCTAAGTTTTCTAGAGAATTAGAAATCGTGGAATAGTTTTAAATTGGAGTATTGCAGTTTTGACAGGAACTATATTAAATACAGCGTTAGTGCTGTATTTATTTCTGATTTTAATCAATATTTTCTTTCTTTAATATTCTGCTCTAAGATTCCTTTGAACGCATGTAAATTTCCATTAAAGTTTGTTGAAATTTTAGAATATAAAAAATAGTATTTTATATAAATATCACTTTAAAAGTATTTTCCAAAAATAGTTAATGAAAAAGTTTCCAAAGTTTAATGTACGCTAAGCCCACAAAACCCAAAATAAAATCAAAAATTTGTTTTTTCGGTAATATCTCGAAAAATAAAAAAGATATCGAAAAACTAATCGAAAATTTTACAAAAATAGCGTATAGATTTTTTTCCAGATTTTTTTATTAGCACGAGAATTGATTAAAAATTCGGATAGGTGATTCAAAAAGCGTTTAGCGCGTCAAACAAGTTAATTTTGAAAGTCTACGCGCACCGCTCGAAGGTTAATCGATATCACTTGTTTTTAGAGTTTAAAAAATTAATAATAAAAAGATAGCTTTTTGAAGAGAAAATTTTCAGCTTTCCAATGATATGTTTTGGCTTGTGATTTGTAAAACTTAAAACGAAAGTTTTATTTTTGCATGCTTTTAACGGCCGTACAGTAAATTACAAATATTTAAATACATACATACATATTATTGAAAAAAAAAAAATCATTGTACATATATTATTACTATACCTTAAGTTTTAATATAAAAATTAAATAAAAATACCCACAACATCTGTGCTATTTTAAAAATGGAGTTTTTTTTAAAATACGAAAATTTTGCCAGTGTAGTGCGCCGCCGGCAATTTTACGTTCAAACACGAATACGAAATGGTCAACAAAATTGGGACAATTTTTAGTTACAGTTAAAATATACTTGATATTCAACAAAAAAAAATCATTAAAAACTTAAAAAAACTTATTTTTTTTTGTAATTTTGCTCTTAAACAAATGTTTATGATAAACGTATTTTTAACTTATTATCAATCATACAACTTAAACTTAAAATAAAAATAAACATTTAAAAAGATGGAAAATAAAAAATAAAAGTCTAAGCTTTAAGTATAAAGTATTATATTTCATTTAAATATCCAGTTACAAAGAAAACAGTTATTGAAAATACAAAAATTCTAAATTACTCGAAGACATTAAATGTACGTACACTCTGACCGTCATATTAGATCCGCCAT